>MDKI01277453.1:0-63918 GCA_005239505.1 Nicotiana paniculata | reverse complement strand
TCAAAACTCGAATCTGGCCGAAATTGGGACACCGGGCATTTGGGGCCAAACGCCCCCTTAAGGACAGGGCAGGCCTGGCGTTTGGGCCCTAACGCCTCCCTAACGCCTGGGGGTGTCTGGCCTTATGGGGAAAACGCCCTCCTAACGCCGTTTCCATCTCCTTTTGCGTATTTTTGACGTATTTGCATCCCTTTAGCTCCGTTTCCATCTCCAATTCACCTACACATGAAATAAACTCCATTAAGCACCTAACAAGTGTATTTTTATCATTAAAGCACTTCAAATGTAAGGTATATCACATGTTAGACTATGCAATTTAGCCTCGCATCAGAAATCCTTGTGTCTCATAGTATATAACCTCATGAAATACTCTGCTCAGCATATTAATGAATTCCTGAATAATTCTAGCCCATTCTTGCACTCCGTTGCTCCTTACTGTATTTGGCGTATTTGGTATTGAAGGTACAAACGTGTCAAAGTCACCCTGTGACCACATATATTCAGTAGGTAATTTTATGGTCAATTTATTATAGCACATCTTAGAGAAATCACGAAGGTTACCACGGGTTTAATTTGGGTGCTCTCATAGAGATTTAGAATTCAGGAGGGTGAACCGATTATTCTCAAAATTTCCCCGGTAGATGTTCTGTGAATTGATAATGAAGGGTACATAAGCGCATTTCCCCATTAGGTTGCACTAGGAGTATGATGTTCCCCGTAACTGTTCCTCATGTACTTTGTATTTTCATATGTTTATGTCTAAGAAGGTAGTGATAAAAGAAGGGTGCGAATTGATTTGATTGAGCTATACGATCATGGTAATATATTATATGATGCATTATTAGAAAGAATAATCGTAGCTTGACTTCATATGGATTGTTGATTGAAATAAAATTATATTCTTGTTGATGAACACCTTTGTGATTACATTAATGGCTGGTCGGGACTATTATGAACACATAATTGATTGGTTACTATGAACTGATATTTTTGATGGTATGATTCCATGTGATGGAATTGTGGGTGGTTGTTGTTACCATAAATCTTAATGTCCGGTGGAATGTAAATTGTACAGTGAAAATCGTTAAAGGTAAAGTTAATGGATAGTTAACTCATGCGAGGTGTCTAGTTCATCCTTGTTAGGTAAGTTTAGGGATTGGGATTGCTTCCGTGAATGTGTTATGGCAAAGCTTGTAAGCCGAGGAGACCACCTTGAAGGCTGGAAGTTTCGTGGAAGGAAAATGTTTTCGCTTGGTTGTATATCAATTAGTTTTGACTTGAAAGGTACCTTATTGGTGTTATGATCTAAAAATGTGCAGTCCATGTTCAGGTGTCATTATGATAATGTAGTTCTTGTGATGCTGAGAATTAGTGTTATGGGTAAATACATTGTGGTGCCTTGTCGAGCTATTTATGAGCTTTTAGTATGGTTTTGGGTGATTCTCTGACAGGTGGATAGGCCTAGTTATAAAGGAGATGCTACCGAAATTTCTGAAAAATTTGGGAGTTAGTCAAAAATTTAGGGACTTTAGGTAGGATAGAAAAGAGATATGTGATGTTAGGTGTTTGGGTTAGGCTATACCTCTCATTCGAGGATGAATGATCCTAAGTGGGGGAGAATGTAAGACCCCGGAAAATTTTGCTAAGCAATATAGGATTCGGGGTGCGAGGTAAACTAATTATAATATTTTATGTGCTTTAAATATGACGTGAATGAATGGTATGTGGTGAATAAGTGTATGAGTCATATGATAAGTAAGGTAGGGTCCAAGGAGAGGCCTAATTCCAAGCCAAGTGGGAAATTTTTTATAATAGGCTAAAATTTCAAAGGTATTTTCACTAGTACACAATTTGAACGAGCATATGTAATTATATATAAGGTATTATGTGGTAACTAAACTATTAAATGAAAGTTATTTGAGTCTAGTTTCCAACTCTTCAAACCGTTCATCATTTGGACATTCCTACGCAAAGTTATGATCAAATTACGAAAGGCTGGAAAAATGCGATCCTGTGTCAAATCTCCGATCGCATTTCATGTCGCATGTTGACTCTGCGATCGCAGATCAGGTCGCAGACTAGGCCAGTGTTGCCCAGTTTTGGGTAGCTACTTTGCTATTCACTCTGCATCCCGCATGTTTGTTCTGCTATCCATTCTGCGATCGCAGACCTTGTTCTAGAGGTTTATTTTTTCTATTTTTATAACCTGACCCCATTTTCATAAATAGGTTTAGGGGCTTCATTTGAGGTCATTTTCTACTGATTTTAGATATAGGTGAGAGCATACAGAGAGATAAAGAAGGGGTCTAACTTCATAATCATCCAAATCTTTCTCAAGTCCTCAAGAATCACGAAAGAGAACCATAGATTGTCCTCCATCGGGGTAAGTCCTACTTCCAAAATTTCATGCAAGAGGTTAAGGGTTCAAATATGTGGTGGGGGTTAGAAATAGGCCATGCATGTGGGACTTAGTTGTAGTATGTGTTATTAAAGAACTAATTTGGGTAGTTCATGTTAAAAATTGGGTCAAGGAAGAAGAGATTTCCATTTCCAAACCTTGTAGTCTACTTCACATGCTAGGTGTTTGATGAAATTCCTAAGAGAGTTATACCATGTGTAATCTTCCTAATTATTAATCAATTTCCGCTATCTCCTTATAGATTGTTATGGCTAGAGGTGTTGGTGTATTGTATAAACCTAAGGAAAAGCTCTTTGAGGTATGTATGGCTAACTTTAACCTTTGTAGAAACCTATTGTTGGGTATGAGCATATGTTATGTGTACCTTGTTTGAAAATATGTGAATTGATTTTTCAAATGTGTTGAGACGTAAGATTCTATTCTTTGATCTTCCTAGTTGATTGATATACTACCGTGCTATATGAGATTGTGAAAAGTATTTTGATGTGCCTATCTTATTATGTGCAAAGCTCGTAAATGCTCGAGGGTATCGATATTAAAGTATGTGTTGATGAATGAAAGAATGTTAATGTGCCCAAGTGTGGGAATGAATATCATGGCTAAAAGTCGTGCGTGGAAAGTAATGAAAAAGGGGATTGTGAAATGATGTAACTGAGTTGAACGATTATGGCAACACCTTGTACATGAATTACTGCTTAGTGAGAGTCATTTTGCCTTGAGCTCAAATAGCGAATTGTTGATATGAACTTGTGTTCCGTGAAATGAAGAATTCTTGTGATTTAATTGTTTGTGGTTGTTGTTAAGAAATATGATTGTCAGGTGGGATCGATTTACGCACTGCAACACGAAGTAATAAAGATGATGGGTTGTGGTGATAAGGGCGGCCGAGGTAATAAGGGTGGCCGAGGTAATAAAGGTGGTCGAGGTAATAAGAATAGAATGTGGTCATTATCACTATTGAAATGAAAATCCTTGAAACTCTTGAATATGGGATGTTGAAAGGGGAAAGGAGAGATTGTGAAACTTGTTGATTTTGGTTGTTTCTTCCACGTGCATTGGTTGATTGGTTCTATTACTGTCTCTTATTTGTGTATTGTTTGATTGTACTTGGGATAAACTTTGTTCATACATGCTAGTACTATTCCACAGTACTAACGTCCCTTTTGCCGGGGGCGCTAAATTTTTTATATGGATGTAGGTGGGTCCATAGCAGGTAGCTCCGCTCGCCGTTAGTGGTTCCTTCTCCTCATCCTTGTTCAGCTGTACTGGTGAGCCCCACATCCTCTCGGGGCCATGTGTAGTTCATGCCATCTCCATTTGAGAATATTATGTATTGTAAGGTATTGTCGGGGCCTTGTTGCGGGCAAGTACTGTATAAAATCCTAGTACTCTTAGAAGCTCCGTAGAGACTATGTGGGTGTATATATATATTTTGTGCAATGGTCGTATTTTCTCGTAATCGTGGTCCGTATTGGGAAGTATTGTATCTATTATGTATGTTTTGGGAAATTTAGTATAATAATGTAAAATGAGAAAAAATGGATTATTGGGGTAATCACACACTTTTAAGCTTATCTCACTGTTTCACGTAAATAATGTATGTTTTAAACACGGGGAAACGCATTGGGTAGGAAAGGAAAATCAGGTTCGCTTGACCGGGTTCATTTGGTTAGGCGCCGGTCTCGTCCCTCGATTTTGGGGTGTGACATGAGGCAGAATTGCTAGGACCAGATCTTGTGCACCAAGCTATGGAAAAAGTTAAATTCACTTAGGAATGGATGAAGACTGCTCAGGGTCATTAGAAATCTTATGCGGACGTCCGTCGAAGAGATTTGGATTTTCAAGTAGACGATTGGGTATTATTGAAGGTATCTCCCATGAAGGAGGTGATGTGGTTTGGGAAGAAATGGAAATTGAACCCAAGGTATGTTGGGCCATATAGGATTGTTCAAAGGATAGGACAGGTGGCCTATCGGCTGGAATTGCCCCCTGAAATGTCATTAGTGCACCCGATGTTCCATGTGTCTATGTTGAAGAAAGTGGTTGGAGATCATCAGCTATCGTGCAAGTTGATACTATTGAGGTTAAAGAAGAATTATCGTATGAAGAGGTTCTGGTTGCTATTCATGATAGGCAAGTCCGTAGATTAAGGAACAAAGAAATTGCTTCAGTTAAATTGTTGTGGCGAAGTCAGCAAGTTGAGGGAGCCACGTGGGAAGCGGAAAATGAAATGAAAGAAAAATATCCCCATTTGTTTGAATAAGTCTAGTAGTGATCGTGTGAATTGTCATCTCTAAGCAATTATATGTTATGTTCAGTTTTGTGCAAAAGCACCCCATTTTCCCTTAATTTCTCTACTATTGTAACTTCTAAAGTTGTGCCATAATTGTGTATGTTGTGACTATTTGAGTAATGTGAAACCCCTTAGAGTAAATGAAATTATGTGGAACTCATGTGATGGTTAAATGATTAATTGAAGTGCAGATTGGTAATGATTAATTGAAGTGTATATGACATGTTGGAGTAATTGAATTATATGGGACTTATCAAGGTAACCAAATTATGTGCAAGGCTATGAAATAACTAGTTATGTGTAGAGTTAGTTAAGAACATGTGTTTTGGGGGCTCACTGACAGGTAGATAGGCCTAATTATAGAGGAAAGTCTGGCGAAATTTCAGAAAATATCGGAGTTAGTAAAAATTGGGGGTTGGCATATTGTGTTTTCAAAACCAAATGATTTCCCGATCCTCATTCGAGGATGAATGATTTTAAGTGGGGGAGGATGTAAGGACCCGTAAAATTTCTAAGTCTAAAATAATGCCCGAACAGGTCCCTGTGCTGTTATAACTGTAGAAATTATTAAAACGGTCCTATTTTGAGTAAAAAGTATCCAAGAACTTGAAAGATTAAATTTTCCAGAAATTGCGCGTTATGCGACGCACTATGCGATCGCATAACAGGTATGCGGATCGCATAGTGGTCGCATACCTGGAAAGTCGCCTGTCCAAATTGAGGACAACTATGCGACCCATAATGCGATCGCATTTTGGGTACGCGGACCGCATAGTTTTTGCATTCTTGCCCCATGGTTTTTGCGAGGGAGGTTATGTGACGCACTATGCTATCACATAACATGTATGTGGACCGCATAGTGGTCGCATACCTGGGCAGTGTGGTTCCCATTTTGGCCCATTTGAAGGCCAACTATGCGACATGAACTCACATATACTAAACAAGAAACTCATACCGAATGTTCGGACACCAACAAGGTGACTCTACGGAGATTAAAGTTATCCATACATACCTCAAGTCGTCCCCTTTTTAATTTCTCTCACAATTCACCGGACCATCTAGCACTTTCAATCTATTCCACAATGTTTCACTTAGAATTAGGAATCTTGTACCCAATTGAGCATTTTATCAAACACTATGTGACCCCTTAGACTACTAACCCCCTTTTGAGAATAATTACCCAAACTTGTTTTTCCCTTTACTAGATTACGGGGTTTAACTCACATGAATGCATGCTCTCACTTTTTATTTTCAAGAACCAACCTATGTGTGTTTTATTCTTACCCAAAATCTGAGAAATTGGGGAAATAGGGTGAAGACTTACCTCTTTGAGTGAAGAAGATGACAATAACTTGATAATTTCCGGGCTTGAATGATTTTGGAAAATCAAATTGGATGATGTTGAAACCTTCTCTCTCAAGAACTCTCTTTTTCTCTCTCTATTTTTGGTCAGAAAATCGTTAAAAATGAAGGGAAGAGGTGTTTTATAAAATAGGGGGTGGGGTCTTAAATTTAGAAAATAGGAGGCCCAACACAGAAATGCGGCCAGGAATGTGTTTCTCTGTGTTGGGGCCGCATTTAAATCGCGGCCAAGCCTGGCCGCATTTCTGTGTTGGGGCTCCTATTTTCTAAATTTAAGACCCCACCCCCTATTTTATAAAACACCCCTTCCCTTCATTTTTAACGATTTTCTGACCAAAAATAGAGAGAGAAAAAGAGAGTTCTTGAGAGAGAAGGTTTCAACATCATCCAATTTGATTTTCCAAAATCATTCAAGCCCGGAAATTATCAAGTTATTGTCATCTTCTTCATTCAAAGAGGTAAGTCTTCACCCTATTTTCCCAATTTCTCAGATTTTGTGTAAGAATAAAACACACATAGGTTGGTTCTTGAAAATAAAAAGTGAAATCTTGCATTCATGTGAGTTAAACCCCGTAATCTAGTAAAGGGAAAAACAAGTTTGGGTAATTATTCTCAAAAGGGGGTTAGTAGTCTAAGGGGTCACATAGTGTTTGATAAAATGCTCAATTGGATACAAGATTCCTAATTCTAAGTGAAATATCTCACATTGTGGAATAGATTGAAAGTGCTAGAGAGTCCGGTGAATTGTGAGAGAAATTAAAAAGGGGACGACTCGAGGTATGTATGGATAACTTTAATCTTCGTAGAGTCACCTTGTTGGTGTCCGAACATTCGGTATGAGTTTCTTGTTGAGTATATGTGAGTTGATTGTCTAGTTGTGTTGAGGTGTGAGATTTCATTCTTTGATTTTTCTTAGTCGATGATTTCATTCTCTATCGTGTGCAAGGTTCGTTAAATGCTTGAGTGTGTTGGTATGAAAGAATGGTAACAAACTCAAATGTGTAAATGTATCTAAGTGATAGGGGCTATGTAACAAGTGATGAAAGGGAGTTGTGAATTGATCTAATTGAACTAAACGACCATGGAAATATCGTATATGACTCATTGTTGGCAAGGTTTATCATGGCTTAACTTCATATGGATTGTTGGTTGTAATGAATATATATTCTTGTTGATGAGCATCGTTGTGGTTAAAAAAATAGATGATAAAGACTATTGTGAACACATGATTGGTTGGGTTTTATGAAATTGTACTCTTGATAATATCAAACCCTGTGATTGAATTGTGGGATGTTATTGTTTTCCATGAAATGTGATGGTCCGGTGGGATCGGGTTGCACGCTGCAACACGACGTAATATGGGTGGAGAGGTAACAAGGGTGGAGTGTAAATTATACAGTGGGATCGGGTTTCACACTGCAAAACGAAGTAATAAGGGTGGAGAGGTAACAAGGGTGGAGTGTAAACTGTATGGTGGGATCGGGTTGCACGCCGCAACAGAATGTAATAAAGCTGAAATGTGATTGTGTTGAAATAAGAATCTGTGAGGCTCTCAATTGTATTTGCTTCTGTATCACTGTGCACTATGTGTTGGTTCCTTTAACTGCTTTCTATCTGTGCATCTCTTGATCTTACTTTGAGTAAAGTTTGCTCATACATACTAGTACTATTCCGCAGTACTAACGTCCCTTTTGCCTGGGGCGCTACATCTTTCAGCAGTATTGGTGAGCCCCATTTCCTCCCGGGGCCGTGTGTAATTCATGCCATCTCTTTTGAGTCTGTTATGTATTGTAAGGTATAGCCGGGGCCTTGTTACCGGAAAGTATTGTATAAACTCCTAGTATTCGTAGAGGCTCCGTAGACAAGATGTGGGTGTATATATGTATTTTGGGTAGTAACTGTATGTATTCAGCATCGTGGTCCGTATTGGAAAGTTATGTATATATTGTGTATGTTTTTGGGAATCATCTGTTGAAATGCTAAAAGAGAAATGAACTTATGTTTGTAAATTCATGCTTAAATCCTAAGTTGCTATTTCATATGGAATATGGTACATTGTATATACGGGGGAACGCATTGGGTGGGAAAGGCAATCCAGGTCCGCTTGACCGGGTTCTCCTGGTTAGGCGCCGGTTTCGTCCCTCGATTTTGGGGCATGACAATGAAACCCCGGTATTTCACATTGTTTTGATAAACGAGGTGACACACATTCTAGGTGACGAGCATGTGGGCGTGCACTGATTAGGATTGTGACTTGGTCCGTCCCGTAGCGACTATTAAGATGCATGTTCGATTTGAAATCATATGATATCCTGTATTTCTGAGCTTTTCACTATATTAAGGGCTATATGCCATTTTTGGGGTCTTGCAAGATCGGGGTATTCTCCTTTTGCCAAGTACCTATCGATGTCACTAAACCAAGGATTTCCGCCTGCTTCTTCCTCGATATGGGCACAGTAAGCTGGCTGATTATGGATCTTTATGGGAATAGGGTCAATGAAGTTCTTGTCCGGATGCTGGATCATTGAGGACAAAGTAGCTAATGCATCGGCAAACTCATTCTGGATTTTGGGGACGTGCCAGAACTCTATCTTTGTGAACCTCTTTCTTAACCCCTGTACATGGTGCATATACGACAGTATCTTGGAATTCTTTGTTGCCCATTCTTCTTGTACCTGATGTACCAATAAGTCTGAATCACTGATCACTAACAGCTACTGGACGTTCATGTCAATGGCCATATTGAGCCCCAAGATGCAGGCTTCAAATTCGACCATATTGTTGGTGCAAGGGAACCTGAGTTTGGCAGATATCGGATAATGCTGACCGATCTCTGATACTAGTACTACTCAAATACCGACTCCCTTGAAGTTTGCTGCTCTATCAAAGAACATCCTCCAAACATCATAGGATTCTGCAATATCTTCTCCTATGAATGATACCTCTTCATCAAGAAAATATGTTTTCAGGGGTTCGTATCCTCCGTTTACGGGATTCTCAGCAAGATGGCCAGCCAGCGCTTGTCCTTTAACTGCCTTCTAAGTCATGTAAACAGTGTCGAATTCGCTCATCCTGATTTGCCACTTGGCTAGCTTTCCAGTGGGCATGGGATTCTAAAAGATGTAATTTAATGGATCCATCCCTGATATGAGATATGTTGTGTAGGAACAGAAGTAATGTATCAGCTTTTGGACGACCCAAGTTAGAGCACAACAGGTACGCTCTAATAGAGAATACCGGGCCTCGTATGGAGTGAACTTCTTGCTGAGGTAATAAATAACTTGTTCTTTCCTTCCTGTTTCATCGTGCTTCCCCAGGACGCAACCAAAAGCTCCATCTAATACTGCAAGATAGAGTAGTAAAGGTCTGCCTGGATCGGGCAGTACTAGGACTGGTGGTGTTGACAAATATTCCTTGATTTTTTTGAAATACTTTTGACAATCATCGGTTTACTTGGTCGCAGCGTCCTTCTTCAGCATCTTAAAGATTGGCTGGCAGATGACTCTAGACTATGCTATAAACTGGCTGATGTAATTAAGCCTCCCCAAGAAACTCATCACATCTTTCTTGTTCCTTGGTGGTGGTAACTCTTGAATGGCTTTGACCTTGGACAGATCCAATTCTATTCCCCGGAGGCTTACAATAAATCCCAGCAGCTTCCCAGCAGGAACCCCGAATGCACACTTCGCGTGATTTAGTTTTAGATTGTATTTTTGCAATCTATTGAAGAACTTCCCCAATTTCTCCATGCGATCAGCAGCTTTCTTTGATTTGATAATGACATCATCTACGTACACCTCGTTCTCCTTGTGAATCATGTCACGAAATATGGTGGTCATGGCCTTCATGTAGGTGGCCCCTACATTCTTTAGGCCGAATGGCATCATCTTGTAACAATACACTCCCCACGGCATAATGAACACCGTTTTCTCAGCATCTTCCTCATCCCTCCAAATTTGGTGATAACTAGTGAAGCAATCCACAAAGGATTGCAATTCATGCTTGGAACAATTATCAATCAGAATATGTATATTTGGCAAGGGGAAGTCGTCTTTAGGACTGGCCCGGTTGAGATCCCGATAGTCGACGCAGACTGTGACCTTCCCGTCCTTCTTTGGAACATGGACAATGTAGGATAACCATGTCGGGTACTCCACTACCCGGAGAACTTTGGCGTTGATCTGCTTGGTAACTTCTTCTTTGATTTTCAAACTCATGTCGGGTTTGAACTTTCTGAGCTTTTATTTTACGGGTGGACATATCAATTTGGTTGGCAGTTTGTGAGCCACAATAGACATACTTAGACTAGTCATATCATCAAACGACCATGCAAATACATCCTCATACTCTCTTAGAAACTCTATGTATTCTTTCTTTTCTGATGGTGACAAATGAATGCTAATACGAGTCTCCTTGATATTTTCTGAATCTCCCAGGTTGATAATTTTGGTCTCATCCTGTTGGACTTAGGTCTGCTCTCAAAGTTCTCAACTTCTTTGGCAATCTCGTCACGTATGTCATCCTCTTCTGAATCAATGTCTGTTTGTTGCGTTGTCTCATTGCATGTCACAGTCATCAGTTCATCAAGACAAGTAATAGCAATGCTGTATAAATAAAGCAATGAGAGAAAACAATAGCAATAAATATCAGATAAGAGAAATTTACAAGATGCTTTGATAGATTGAATAACTGTTTTAAACATTGAAGATCTTTATTTCAGAAATTGAAAAATGCAGGAAAAGGAAAATCATTTCGTAAATAAAACAGTAAATAATGCTTGTTTTAGCCTTGCTACCCGAGGCTCGTCGGGCTTTAGTTGTCTTGATAGACCAGTTCTTAAGATATGCCCCTTTGATTACAGTCTGTATAGAAGGGCCTTCCTCCCCTCCCCCTCGAAACAACACAGCAATCCATATCATCACCCTCTAGGAACAAACTCCTCATTACTACAAGTGCTTCTTCCTCACTCCTCATTACTACAAGTGCTTCTTCCTCATCTGAACCGTAAATAGTGGGCCTACTTGAAAGTCTGCTCAAGATAAGGTATCGGCTGCTCTAAAGGGTAATAGGGACAGCGCCAAGGTGGCGACCAGTCATTGAATTCCTGCCAAGTGTACTCTTACCCTAGACCGAAAGTGGTGCCATGTTCCTTGAGCTTTATGGGCTTCGTTATCCCTTGGAGGTTTTTACCGAGCCCTTTGCCTTGCTCATATCCTCTCCAGTTCAGGATGCTCTCAATCTTGTTATCCCACTATTTGTCCTTGTCGATAGCATTGACCCGTTCAATGTGGTGGTAAGTTCCTCCGCCTATCTTCTTTTTTCCGTCAATCACCGGAATAGTTTTACGGCTATAAATGGGGTTGCTATCGTCACCATGAATAATCACCTCTTGGTGGTTCCACTCGAATCTTACCTCCTGATGTAGTGTTGATGCTACGGCCCCAACATCATCAATCCATGGTCATCCCAACAACAGGTTGTACGATGACGGAATATCTATCACCTGGAAATCCACTTCAAACCAAGTTGGTCCCATATGTAGAGATAGACTAATCTCCCCCATGGTGGACCTCTGTGAATTGTCAAACTCGTTCACATTGATCTCCCCATCCTTTATCTCATGTAGCCCTTTACCTAATTTCTTGAGTGTTAGCAACAGACAGATGTTAAGATTGGAACCTCCAACGATCAAGATTCTTGTGATGAAATGATCTTCGCATTGCACGGTGATGTGCAGCGCTTTGTTGTGCCCCAATCCTTCAGGTGGTAGCTCGTCCTCATGAAAAGTGATTTTATGACTCTCCAGTACCAGGCCTACCATATTGGCCATTTCACCACTAGTGATGTCGTTTGGCACATATGCTTCACTCAACACTTTTAACAAAGAATTTCTTTGTGTTTCAGAATTCTGCAGCAAAGAGAGGATGGATATCTGTGTTGGTGTCTTGTTCAGCTGGTCAATGACTGAATACTCCTTAACCTGTACCTTTCTTCAAAGGTCATCGGGACCCATTTCAGTAAGGGGAGGCCAGTTGGCGGCCTGCTTGCTTGACTCGGCCAGATTCTCAGGGGTGTAGACCCTACCAGTTCTCGTCACACCCTGTGTTGCGACAGCTTCCTCAGACCTAACCTTGCCTTTCCTTCTCGCCTCAGCTGTTTAGTCCCAAGGGATAATGTTAGAATAGAAGGGTGGAGTGGTTGACATTGCCACCGGAATTTTGGTGGAGCCATCTATATTTCAAACGGAATGTGTGTTGGGGGTGGAAAGACTGCGACCTCGAACGAAGCTGCTGCATTTACTGGAGATACAAACTCAACTTCAATTGGCACTGGTGACTTTGCTGATGACACTGCTTCAAACTCAAATGATATAGACATATTCACCTCAGAGGTCTCATATGGATGAATCTGGACAATGATCGGTTGGAGAGTGACTGCGGTTTTCTTTGGGTCATCGCCTTCTGCCCTTATGGTCTGGCAGAGAATTGTCGCGGACGTTTGGAGCGGGATCTTTTTCCACAATAATCTTGTTGTCAATGAGAGCCTGTATTTTGTACTTCAGAGAATGGAATTCTTCGATGGTGTGTCCTTTCATGCCGGAATGGTATGCACAGGATTTGTTTGGGTTAACCCACGGAGAAGGGTTCTCAGAGGTGGCAGCAGGGATAGGTGTGACATAACCAGCAGCTTTTAGTTTTTCATATAGCTGGTCAATAGGCTCGTCTATGGCGGTGTATTGCTTTGGAGGGCGGCGATCAAAATTGGGACAAGGTCTACGGATGTTTTGGCGTGTAGGGGATGATTGGTAATGGGATAGCTGGGAATTATAAGTGTAGTAGACAGGAGCAGGTTGTGGATATTTGGGCGAAGCAGGTTGATATGTGGGTGGTGGAGCTCGGTAGGAAGGTGGTGGAGTTTGGTAATTTGGTGAGGGTGCTTGGTAGTTCGGGGTTGGATGATATGTGAGTGGAGGTGTCAGGTAGGTTTGGTACTTGAGTGGGGACTTGGTTCTTTGTGCAACCATTACGGCTCCCTCATCTCTCTTCTTAGACACACCACCAGACTGTAGAGCCTTGTTAGTGGCTTGCAAGGCTTCAAAATTTTTAACCATAGCGCTTTTAATACCTTCCTCAATCCGCTCACCCAATTTGATGATGTTACAGAACTTCTGGCCCTCAACCATCATTAACCGTTCATAATACTGCGGGTCCTGAGCCCGGACAAAGAACTTGTTCATCTGTTCTTCTTCTAGAGAAGGTATGACTTTAGCGGCTTCAGACCTCCAGCGAGTAGCATACTCGCGAAAGGTTTCTGTAGGCTTCTTCTTCAAATTTTGAGTGTAGAACACATCCGATGCGTTCTCTGTGTTGAATCTAAATATGTCCATGAAATCAGACGCCATGGTTACCCAGTTTGACCATTTCTTGGGGTCTTGGATGATGTACCAAGACAGTGTATCTCCCTTCAAACTCCTCATGAACATCTTCATGCAGATTCTTTCGTCCTTTCCCATGCCAACCAATTTGTCGCAATAGGTCCTCAGATGGACTCTCTCATCACTAGTACCGTCAAACATTTTGAGCTTTGGAGGTTTGTACCCCTCGGGCAGTTCGACATCAGGTTGGATACAAAGGTCTTCATAATTCAACCCTTCAATCCCCTTGGTACCTTCGACACCCTGGACTCGGCTGGTCAGTTTCCTAAGATCCTCGGCCAGGTTCCTGATAAGTAAATCCTTTTCATCAGACTCGGACGCCAGTGGGATAGGCGGAGTGGAGTGGGTTATGGTTTCCACATAGATGGGATTGTTATAGGTGTAGAAATGGTCTTTTGTAGGGTTTTGAGGTTCTGGGATAAGTAGTGGGGTGTTATTTGAGGTGTGGCAAGCATTGCATTGTGTCGGGAGAGTTTTTTTCTTTGGGGGAGTGTGTGATGGTGAGGTGCGGGATGATTTTGCTGTCTTGGGATATTTTGTGGAGGTGCGGGGTTTTGAGCATTTGGAAGGTTGACGTCAGAGACGTTGAGGGAAAATGACAAGTTTGCTAGATTCCGGACCTGATCGAGTTCTTCCTGAAACTTCAGCAATTTCTATTCAAGTGGTGACATGTTCTCATGCAGGACCTGAATACCTCGGCCATCAGTGGCCTCTACCCGTTCAATCACATTCTCCTTTCTGATGCCGCTGGACTCTTCCATCTCAATTTTGCCGTTGTCTTTTCTCTTAGGAGCACTAAGGGGAGGAGTAGGTAGAGGGCCCTTGTACCTGGTGCGATAGGCTGATGATGACAGAATGCACGAACTAACCTTTGGGGAGGGGAGTAAGAAAAAATAAAATCAAAAGGTAACCAAGTTAGTGAAGATCATCAAAAGAGTATTGCAGTATTTAAACACATAATGCAGAAAATGAAAGTGTGTCCTAAGTTGGGGACCTCTTTGTGCCCGAGGTAGGCCTAGCGACAGTATGATTTGGAGAACTTAACATTCTAAATGCCTCATTTTATTGATAATAAAATTGACAAATCCCGAAATGACAGACGAAAAATGAAAATCACTAATGGCCATTGGCCTTATTACATTGATAGAAAAATAAAGACATTCTTATCTACTTGGTCCCAGAAAGACCTTCCCCAGATTCGGCATTCTTGCTTTCTTCTAGCAGATTTCCCAGCTTGCGAAGTCCCAACAACAAGTAAGTTCTGGCTAAGTTTCCCCTTGCAGCTCCCTCAACCTTTTGACAATCTTCAACCCTTTTGATAAACTTTTGTTGGACTCATGTATCTTGTGGTGATCATCCTCATTTTCCCGGATTCTTTTACGCAGCTGGTTGAACTTGACTTGTGCTTCATCCCTTTCATCTATAACCCTGTGACCTCGGACGTACCCCGGCTTGCTCTGACCACCCAGATCCTCTTCTAACCAACCAAGATAGAAATGGGTATAACTGGCGTGATACCTATCTGGATCGATGGTGGCTTTCCCAAGTATAACCTTGCAGTTCCATAGGTGCTGAGCTTGGCACTTGTGAGGACTGTCATTATTTTGAAAGTTGGCTCGAAGATGGCTCATCTTCTCGACCCTAGGGATGACTTGTTTCCTTCCTGCTTGCCTCATAACTGAAAAAGTGACATAAGTGTATGTCCCCCTTAGACCAATCAGTATCAGAAATGATGTGTCTCGGGATCGAATTATGAACTCGTCCGTTAGAAACCATTCGAACATCCATTCAACCGTTCTTCAGTCAGGTTATCAAAAAGCTCGACCTATCCATCAGCATTTTCAGGTTGAGCGAACATGTCAGGGATATAGTTCATTCTCTTTGGGTGCTGGAAAGCGATGTGGTCATCCCACATTCGGCGATGGATGTCCTATCGATATTCTCCCTTTTGGAGATGTTCCACGAGCCAGAGTTGAAGTAATAAATTGCAACCTTCAAAATGCTTTGCTCCTTGTTGACATCTTTCTAAGGCCCGATATATATCTACAATGATCATGGGCACAATGATGAAATATTTCCCATTTACCCCTTCCATTATGGTCTTAGTTACCATAACTAACCTGGTATGGATCCTTTCCTTCTTTATCGGGAACACGATCAAACCTAAAAAGCAGACCATAAATACGAACACTCGGTGATGGACGTGTCCCAGAGAGGTGATAGCAAACTCGTGATGGTAGGTACGGTATGATTTGATTTAGCATACCTTTCGTACAAGTAGCCAAAAGGAATGTACAAATCCACCAGACATACCAATTCTGCGTCATTTTTCAGACCCATCATTTTGAGGAAACTCTGCCTGTGCGGTTCTCAGGCATCAGCAACCCCGGAATTTCGGATACATGGTTAGTCAGCCCTCTTATCTCTTCTATCAACGACGCCATTTTGATGTTCCCAAAGCGGAACACAGATCATTCACGATCCCAGAACAGGGTAGCAGCCTCTACTATCATTTTGTTAGGCTTGATTTCCAGAAGAGATGGTAGATTACCCAAGTGTTTCCTGATGATAGCTTTGTCGCTAGAGTGTAGATTCTTCCACCAACTCAGCAGTTTTGGGTGGATGTTGGAGACCATGACGAATCTTGGGACTTCGTGCCTCATTTTTTTTCTGCAAAACAAATAGGTTAGGCCCTTACCCCCACTGTACTCAACTATTTAACGTCAATAATTAGCAGGAAGAATTTAATTATCCAAGTAAATGCACAATTCGTGAGCGCGTCCGTTAGGGTTTAGGGAAACCCAGTGGATGTTTTGATAAGGCTATATTAAAAGCTATCATGCGAACGAAACTTTAGCTTGACTAGGTTTGACCATGATGCATGCAATAGTGCAATAGAGTAAGGTTTCTATGGGGTTTTAGATTGGTACCATTGAGCGGAAAACTCAAGGGGGAAAGGCACGGAACCGTTGACTGCACCGCTGATCGACTAGTTTTACCTCAAATACGCCTTTCCGAATTTAGTGGGTGATAATGTTGGAAGGGCGCAACCACTCATCAAGCGTTGCTATAGTATTTTGTTTGGCACGAGTGGAGTATGAATTTTGAGCATGGTTTATTAGATAAGTATTAAAACAAGTTGTCACGTATTTGCACGTTAATGAAAGCGGTAAAAACGGTAATAATGATTTAAAGCAGTTACAAAAGGAAACAAAGAGACATGTCAGTTACATTTTGAAAAAAAAAAGGAAATACCCGAAGTAAACAATTAATTGCATGCAAAGGGAATAGGAAAGGGTGCAAGTATTTAAATATAAAGGCATAAATTCATGAAACAATTTGAAATGTTAAAAGCCTGAATATCCCCAGCAGAGTCGCCATGCTGTCGTGCACCCTTTTTTCCTCTTCCTTAGCTGAAGATCAAGTTTGTGACATTGGTTGGGACAACTCTTTCCTTTTGGGAAAGAGGTTTGCATATTTTGAAGAGTCGCCACCTAACGATTTTAACAGTGCATTCGGACACCTAACGGGTTCCATTCCAACTACGTTGCTAACCAGAGATTTGGGTAAGGTCTTGAAATAATCATAAGGGGAAGGTATTAGGCACACCTCATAATCCACAAGTGTGGTTCCCGGCCAAATGGTTTCGTGAATGTGTACAACTAACAAATAACAAGTAAAGGCTCAAATAAGAGGGGATTTAAGTCATAAGCATATAGGTGTTTAGACAACAGTAGTGATAATTACGAACTAGCGTATAAAAGTGTCCTAGGTTTATAATAATATGGATTACATCAATGCAATACCCGGTAATCACTCCTCGAAGAGGGGCTACACGTGGTATTAGCACACCGGTCATCATATCCATATTCTACCTGTCACGCCCCGAGATCCCACCATCGGGCCGTGATGGCGTCTAACGTTGAACCCGCTAGACAAGCCAACGTGTATAGTTAAACTAGCATAATAACATCAATTTAACGGAATAAAATTAAACGGCCCATATTTTAACAGCGGAAATAAATACGGTTCCAAGCTAAGTAAGGACAACATAATAAAACGACGCATAAATTTCCCAAAACCTGGAGTCACAAACTCACGAACTGTCTATAAGAGTGCTAAATACAAGTGTGAAAGGAAATACATGACTGTCTCTGAAACTAGAGGAAAAACAAGACAAAAGCGAAGACATCGGGATGGGAGAGACGCCAAGGACCACGAACGCCAGCGGGTATACCTTGAACCCTCTAGGATAAGCTGGAAGACACTCTCACTAATGATGTCCTCCGGGTCCGGCTGCATAATCTGCACAACATAAAGAAGTGCATGTGTAGAATCAGTACAACTGACCCCATGTACTAGTAAGTGCCTAGACTAACCTCGGCTAAGTAGTGACAAGGCTAGAACCATACTACCAAATAAACCTATGCAGTTCAAATAAATATATACATATATACAACGGATAAGAAATATAGGGATAAAACAATTAATAAAGGAAGGGGATCATGTTGTGGGGAGATAACAGTTTCATATAAGAAATCTCAAAAAAGGAAAAGAACAACAAGGCCAGAATATCAATAAGGACCAGAAATCTCAAACTTGCACGACATCACCCTTCGTGATTTTACTCTCGTCCTCACTATGCAATGTGTAATGTAATAAATGTAAATCATGGCACGACATCACCCTTCGTGCTTTAGCACTCTTCCTCATCCAAACAACAATCACAAACAAGGGGAAGGGAGTAAACATAATAGAAATAGTAATCCCGGCAAGGGAACAATAAAAGAAATCTCAACATCCCAGCAAGGGAAACAATATCAAACAATGCACGACATCACCCTTCGTGCTTTAACACTCTTCCTCACCCAAACAGAAATCACAAACAAGGAAAAGGGAGTAAACAAAATAAAATGGAAATCTCGGAAAGGGAACATCAATTAAACAATTAAATCCCGGCAAGGGAACAATAACATTAATCTCAACATCCCAGCAAGGGAGATAATCACTAAAAGCAACAATGAGCCGACAAGGGTATATTTTGGTAACTCTTTCTCTTTCTTTCAGTATCATTTCATAATTTACTCTATTACTTGAGCCAATGCTCCAAAGGATTCAATTATCTCATATATCTTCATCATTCGTGTTACAATTTGAGCCAATGCTCCAAAGGATTCCATTATCTCATATATCTTCACCATTTATGTTACAATTTGAGCCAATGCTCCAAAGGAGTTTAAAGATTACAATTCCCTTCACATGCTCTTTACGACATATAGAAATCATCAATTAAGCATGGAAATTACAAAAAAATCAGAATATTCACAATATAAGGACTCATGGTCATGCTAGAAACAAATGTATAGATACTCGTCACCATGCCTATACATCATATTTGATAATTAGCAAGTAGCAAATAATACTCAACTCCTATTCCCTCAAGCTAAGGTTAGACCAAACACTTACCTCGGGTCCAAAATATAGCAATCAACCCTCTAACACCGCCTTTCCTTTAGAATTGAACTCCGGAATGGTATTATCTAGACATAATAAACTCAAGTATATCAATAAGGATTCAATGATTCAATTACATAGCCTAATTACCCATTTCCATGCATTCTTACAAAATAACAAAATTCGACCCCGGGCCCGCTCGCTCGGATTCCTATACTTTTCGAAGGGAACACTCACCCAAAGCCTAAGGATCTTTATTATACGATTCTTACTTGATTTCATGGCCAATTCACAGAAAATATTCAATTGATCACATGTTCTAGGTTATTACCAAAATTCTTGAATTTCTGCACTAATTCATGTAGTTAATTAAGCTAGGATTCATGCATGAAGCTAATTTCTGAGTAGAGTTCACTTACCTTAGAGGACCAGGTTGTTAGCCTTTAACAATGGAGGAAAATTGCCCAAGGAAGATGAAGGAAATGAGAAAAATGGGTTTAAAACCCATATATAAAACACACTGCCTGAACAGTGATTCCGCACCTGCGGCTCTGGGGACCGCACCCGCAGAAATGGGCTGGGGAACCTGGGCCCGCACCTACAGAATGGAGACCGCACCTACGGTCTTGAACCTGTGAGAAATTTTCCGCACCTGCGATAATTGGCCAGGCCATGGGTTGATCGCACCTGCGATGCTGGGGACGGCACCTGTGGGTGGGACACCGAACCTGCGGTCACACCAGAACAGGTGCACCAACAACTATGTTTGCTGGTTTTTAGCCCCGTTAGATGCCCAAGAAGGCACCTAGGCCCACCCGAGCCCTAGTCCGAATATACCAACGAGTCCCAAATTATAATACAGACTCCCTCGAGCGTTCGAACACCCAAAACAACGCTAAAAATCAATCACACCCCCAAACTCCAAGAACCAAACTTAGGAACATTAAGTTTTCTAGACTTCGCTAACAACATGCCGAACTGACCTATACAACTCGGAATGACACCAAATATCATAGATAACTCACACAACATCCTAAAAACTTAACCGCGCGATCAAATAGCCAACATCACATCAAAAACAACGAATCAAACCTCTAAATCACTAGTGTTTCTTCAAACTTCATAAACTTTAAAATTTAGAGTTTTGAGTATGAAACACGTCAAACGACGTCCAATTTCGACCAAACTTCACAAAAATATCTTAAACCACATATAAGACCTGTACCGGGCACCGAATCCAAAATATGGGCCCGGTACCAACACATTCTAGCCAATTTTCATTTTCCTTTTCTTTATAAATTTCAGAAAAACAATTTTACAAAAATTCAATTCTCGGGCTTGGGACCTCGGAATTCGATTCCGGGAATATTCCCAAGTCCCATATTTTCCTACGGACCCTCCGAGACCATCAAATCACGGGTCCGGGTCCGTTTACCCAAAATGTTGACCGGAGTCAAATTTACTCATCTTAATATCAAATCTTAGCATGTTTCACAGAATTTCATATTTAAGTTGTCCGGCTACGCGCCCGGACTGCGCACTGAAATCGAGGCAACTACAGATGAAGTTTTCAAGGCCTCGGAAGTACGAAATGGGTAATAAAATAGGTGATGACCCTTTGGGTCATCACATTCTCTACCTCTAAAATAACCGTTCGTCGTTGAACGGACAGAAGAAGGAAGTACCTGAGTCGGGGAATAAATGAGGGTAACGGCTCCGCATATCGGGCTCGGACTGCCAGGTCGATGCCTCAGGAGGCTGACCTCTCCAGTGAACACGAACAGAAGGGAAACTCTTGGATCTCAACTTACGAATCTGCCGGTCTAGAATAGCTACCGGCTCCTCCTCATAAGATAAGTCCTTGTCCAACTGGAAAGTGCTGAAATCTAACACGTGGGCTGGATCATCGTGATACCTCCGAAGCATGGACACATGAAAGACTGGATGTATGACTGATAAGCTACGTGGAAATACAAGTCTATAAGCCACCACTCCCACTCGATCAAGAATATCAAACGAATCAATGAACCTAGGGCTAAGATTGCCCTTCTTCCCAAATCTCATCATGCCCTTCATAGGCGACACTCGGAACAATACTCGCTCACCAACCATGAAAGCCACATCTCGAACGTTGCGATCTGCATAACTCTTTTGCCTGGACAGAGCTATACGAAGCCTATCTTGAATGATCATGACCTTGTCCAAGGCCTCATGAACCAAATCCGTACCCAACAACCGAGCCTCTCCCGGCTCAAACCATCCAACCGGAGAGCGACACCGTCGACCATATAAAGCCTCATAAGGAGCTATCTGGATACTCCTCTAGTAGCTGTTATTGTAGGCAAACTCTGCTAAAGGAAAGAACTGATCCCATCATCCTCCAAAGTCAATAACACAGGCTCGAAGTATATCCTCCAATATCTGAATAGTCCGCTCGGACTGACCGTCCGTTTGAGGATGAAATGTTGTGCTCAACTCCACCTGGGTGCCTAACTCTCGCTGAACTGCTCTCCAAAAATGCGAGGTAAATTCGCGGCACGATCCGAAATGATAGAAACCGGCACACCATGAAGGCGAACAATCTCCCGGATATAGATCTCAGCTAACCTCTCGGATGAATAGGAGACTGCCACAAGAATGAAATGCGCTGACTTGGTGAGCCTATCAACAATGACCCAAACTGCATCAAACTTCTTCTAGGTCAATAGGAGTCCCGTAACGAAGTCCATAGTGATCCTCTCCCACTTCCACTCAGGAAGCTCAATCCTCTGAATAAGCCACCAGGCCTCTAATGCTCATGGGCCACAATATCCTTCTTCATTATACGCCACCAATAATGCTGACGCAAATACTGATACATCTTCGTGGCGCGCGGAGGAATGGAATATCAGGAACTGTGGGCCTCCTGTAGTATCAACTCACGAATGCCAGTCTCAGAAACCTCCAATCTCACAAATCGGTTGGCTAACGCCTGAACATCCAAAGCAAGAGGTCGCTCTCCGACTGATAAATAGGCAAGACTACCCATAGTAGCTGACTTGCGGCTCAAAGCATCGACCACCACATTGGCCTTCTGTGGATGATAAAGAATGGTAATATAATAATCCTTCAACAACTCTAGCCATCTCCTCTGTCTCATGTTCAACTCCTTCTATTTAAACAAATATTGTAAGCTCTTATGATCCGTCAACACCTCACATGGCACACCATACAAGTAATGCCTCCAAATCTTTAATGCATGCACAATAGCTGCTAACTCCAAGTCATGAACTGGATATATCTTCTCATTGACCATCAACTGACGAGAAGCATAGGCTATAACCTTTCCATCCTGCATCAAAACTGCACCAACCCAACCCGTGAAGCATCACAATACACGGTATACGATCCTGAAGCTGTGGGCAAAACCAACACTAGTGCCGTGGTCAAGGCTGTCTTGAGCTTTTGAAAGCTCGCCTCGCACTCATCAGACCACCTGAACTGCGCATTCTTCTGAATCAACCTAGTCATCGGGGCTGCAATGGATGAAAAGGCCACCACAAACCGGCGATAATAACCTGCTAAGCCCAAGAAACTCCAGATCTTTGTAGCTGAGGTGGATCTAGGCCAATCTCTGACTGCTGAAATCTTCTTGGGATCCACCTGAACACCCTCTGACGATACCACTTGGCCTAGAAATGCAACCGAACTAAACCAAAACTCACACTTGGAGAATTTCGCATACAACTGACTGTCCTTCAGAGTCTGGAGGACAATTCTAAGGGGCCGCTCATGCTCATCTCGGCTGCGAGAGTATATCAATATATCATCAATGAAAAAAATCACAAATGAGTCCAAATAAGGCCTGAACACTCAGAGCATCAACTCCATAAAAGCAGCAGGGTCATTCGTCAGCCCAAATGACATCACCAAGAACTCATAACGCCCATAACGAGTGCGAAAAGCTGTCTTAGGGACATCAGGCGCCCTAATCCTCAGTTGATGGTAACCAGATCTCAAGTCAATCTTGGAAAACACTGAAGCAACCTGAAGCTGGTCGAAAAAATCATCAATCCTCGGCAAAGGATACTTGTTCTTAATAGTAACCTTATTCAACTGTCGGTAGTTAATACACATCCTCATCGAGCCATCTTTCTTCTTGACAAACAATACTTGAGCACGCCAAGGAGAGACACTATGCATAATGAAGCCTTTATACAATAAATCCTACAACTGATCTTTCAACTCCTTCAACTCTGGCGGGGCCATACGATATGGCGGGGTAGAAATAGACTGGGTGCCCTGAGATAACTCAATACAAAAATCAATATCCCTGACGGGTGGCATACCCGGCAGGTCGGCATGGAAAACCTCTTGAAACTCACGAACCACGAGCGCCGACTCCAGGGAAGGAACCTCGGTGCTAGAATCACGAACATAGGCAAGATTGGCCAAACAACCCTTCCCGACCATGCCCTGAGCCTTCATATAAGAAATAACTCTACCAGAACAATGACTAGGAGTTCCCTTCCACTCCAAATGAGGCACCCCTGGCAAAGCCAAGGTCACTGTCTTGGCATGAATGTCCAGAATAACATAATAGGGGGATAACCAATCCATCCCCAATATAACATCGAAGTCAACCATATCCAGAAGCAAAAGATCAACCTGAGTCTCCAGACCACCCATGACTATTAAGCAAGAACAGTAGACTCAATCTACCACCATAGAGTCACCCACCGGTGTAGAAACATGTACAACATCACTCAAGGAATCACGGGGCATACTCAAATAAGGGGCAAAATATGAAGATACATAGGAGAATGTAGAACTCGTATCAAATAACACCGAAGCCTCTCAGCTGAAAATTCAAACCGTACTTGTAATAAATGCATCAGAAGCCTCGGCATCAGGCCTGGCAGGAAAACCATAGCACCGGGTCTGAGCCCCTCCAATCCGGTCATATCTGGGTCGACCTACTGCGACCTGACCTCTACCTCTCGTGGAATGTCCTCCAACACTATGAGTCTGACCTCTACCTCTGGCACCACGACCGCCACCCCTAGCTGGCTGATGGGGTGGGGGTGTTCCTGACGCGGGAACCATGGCACGGGATCCCTGATATTGAGGACCACTAGAAGCTCGGGGACAATAACTGGCAATGTGTCCCGGAATACCATAAGAATAACACGGCCTATGCTAATATGGCTGGGGACTCTAGAACTATCCCTGACGATCCTGATAACTACCCTGGAAACTCTGTAGAGGCGGTGCACCAATAGAAGCTGGCGGTGCACTGTGAGCTACCTGAAGTGCCGACTGATAGGGTCTGGGAGGATGACTTCTGCCTGAGGAATCCCTTCCCCCAGATGAGGCTCCACTGAAACGACCGAAGTGACGGGGCCTCTTATCAGACCCCTGACCACCACCCTATGACATAATCATCTCAATCCTCTTGGCCACATTGGTCGCATCCTGGAACAAAATATCAGTACCTGACTCTCTAGCTATCTGAAGTCTGATAGGCTGGGCCAATCCCTCAATAAATCTCTGAACCCTCTCTCGATTAGTGGGAAGTATCATAAGAGCATGTCGGGCTAGACTGATGAACCTGGTCTCGTACTAAATAAATGTCATAGATCCCTACTGGAGACGCTCAAACTGCCTCCGAAGGTCCTCTCTCTGAGTAATGGGAAGGAAATTACCCAAAAATAACTTTGAGAATTGAGTCCAAGTCAAAGGTGCAGACCTAGCTGGTCTAGCTAAGCAATAGTCTCCCCACCAACTCTTGGTTGCGCTAGATAACCGAAAAGTAGCGAAGTCAACTCCATTGGACTCCACTATGACCATGTTCCGAAGAACCTCATGGCAGCTGTCCAAATAGTCCTGGGGGTCCTCTGATGGCGCCCTGGTAAAAGTAGCAGTGAATAACTTAGTGAACATGTCCAGACTCCACAAAGCATCTGCTGACATAGCTGCTCCCTCTGCTACCGGTGCTGCAATACCCGGCTGAGCTACTCCGGCTGGCTGAGGTGCCGGAGTCTGAAATTGTGGAGCTAGCCGCTCTAGCGTGCGAGTGGTAGGAGTCTGGGTACATCCCCCAGCCTGAGAGATACCTGGTGCAGTAGGAAGAAGACCCGCCTGTGCTACGCTCTCTATGAGTCCGAGTAGACGGACAAGAGCGTCCTGAAGCACTGGGGTAGCTATGAACCCCTCTGGGACCTGAGCTGGCCCAACTGGGACTGCCGGAACTGGGATCTCCTTGTCAGACTCGACCTGAGGGTCCTCCACTGGGGCTGCTGCTCTAGGCTGAACCCGGCCTCGACCTCAACCTCTAACACGGCCTCGTCCTCAACCTCCACCCCTTGTAGGAGCTTCAACAAGAGTGTCAGGTTGCTAAACAGAACCAAGGGAAGCACGCGTCCTCGCCATCTGCGAGAGAATAGAATAGAAACTCAATCAGTACTCAGAATTCATATCGCACGACAAAGATGAAAAGAAATATGGGGTCACCCTAGCTTTGCAGCCTCTGGGGGATAAATACAGACGTCTCCGTACCGATGTCTCAGACTCTACAAAGTTTTTCGTGAGTTGTGAGACCTAAGCAACCTAGATCTCTGATACCAACTTGTCACGCCCCGAAATCCCACCATTGGTCCGTGATGGCATCTAACGTTGAACCCGATAGACAAGCCAACTTGTATAGTTAAACTAGCATAATAACATCAATTTAAAGGAATAAACTAAAACGGTCCATAATTTAACAGCAGAAATAAATACGGTTCCAAGCTAAGTAAGGACAACATAATAAAACGACGCATAAATTTCCCAAAACCTGGAGTCACAAACTCACGAACTGTCTATAAGAGTTCTAAATACAAGTGTTAAAGGAAATACATGACTGTCTCTGAAACTAGAGGAAAAACAAGACAGAAGCGAAGACATAGGGATGGGAGAGACGCCAAGGCCCACGAACGCCAGCGGGTATACCTTGAACCCTCTAGGATAAGCTGGAAGACACTCTCACTAATGATGTCCTCCGGGTCCAGCTGCATAATCTGCACAACATAAAGAAGTGCAGGTGTAGAATCAGTACAACTGACCCCATGTACTAGTAAGTGCCTAGACTAACCTCGACTAAGTAGTGACAAGGCTAGAACCATACTACCAAATAAACCTGTGCAGTTCAAATAAATATATACATATATACAACGGATAAGAAATATAGGGATAAAACAATTAATAAAGGAAGGGGATCATGTTGTGGGGAGATAAAAGTTTCATATAAGAAATCTCAAAAAAGGAAAAGAACAACAAGGCCAGAATATCAATAAGGACCAGAAATCTCAAACTTGCACGACATCACCCTTCGTGATTTTACTCTCGTCCTCACTATGCAATGTGTAATGTAATCAATGTAAATCATGGCACGACATCACCCTTCGTTCTTTTACTCTCTTTCCTCAATTAAAAAATTAAATCCCGGTAAAGGAACAATAGAACTAATCTCAACATCCCAGCAAGAGAGATAATCACTAAAAGCAACAATGACCCGGCAAGGGTATATTTTGGTAACTTTTTCTCTTTATTTCACTATCATTCATAATTTACTCTATTACTTGGGCAATGCTCCAACGGATTCAATTATCTCATATTCTTCATCATTCGTGTTACAATTTGAGCCACTGCTCCAAAGGATTCAATCGCCTTTCCTTTAGAATTCAACTGCGGAATGATATTATCTAGACATTATCAAATCAGGTATATCAATATCAATGATTCAATTACATAGCCTAATTACCCATTTGCATGCATTCTTCCAAAATAACAAAATTCGACCCCGGCCCCGCTCGCTCGGATTCCTATACTTTTCAAAGGGAACACTCACCCAAAGCCTAAGGATCATTAATATACGATTCTTGCTTGATTTCATGGCCAATTGATAGAAAATTCTCAATTGATCACAAGTTCTAGGTTACTACCCAAATTCTTGATTTTTTGCACTAATTTATGTAGTTAATTAAGCTAGGATTCATGCATGAAGTTAAGTTCTGAGTAGAGTTCACTTACCTTAGAGGACCAGGTCGTTAGCCTTTAACAATGGAGGAAAATCGCCCAAGGAAGATGAAGGAAATGAGAGAATGGGTTTAAAACCCATATATAAAACACATTGTCTGAACAGTGATTCTGCACTGCGGCTCTGGGGACCGCACCTGCGAGAAAAACCTCGCACTTGCAGAAATGGGTTGGGGAACCTGGGCCCACACCTGCGGAATGGCGACCGCACCTGCGGTCTCGCACCTGCAATAATTGGCCAGGCCATGGGTTCATCGCACCTGCGATGCTGGGGACCGCACCTGCGACTGGGCCACCGCACCTGCACTCACACCAGAACAGGTGCACCATCAACTATGTTTGCTGGTTTTCAGCCCCGTTAGGTGCCCGAAAGGCACCTGGGCCCACCCGAGCCCTAGTCCACATATACCAACGAGTCCCAAATCATAATACGGACTCGCTCGAGCCTTTGGAACACCCAAAACAACGCTAAAACTCAAAATCACACCACCAAACCCCAAGAACCAAACTTAGGAACTTTAAGCTTTCTAGACTTCCCTAACAACGTTCCGAACTGACCTATACAACTCGGAAAGACGCCAAATTTCACAGATAACTCACACAACATCCTACGAACTTAACTGCGCGATCAAATTGCGAAAATCACATCAAAAACAACGAATCAAACCTCAAAATCACTAGTTTTTCTTCCAACCTCATAAACTTTCAAATTTAGAGTTTAAAGTCCGAAACACGTCAAATGACGTCCAATTTCGACAAAAGTTCACAGAAATATCTTAAACCACATATAAGACATGTATCAGGCGCGTGAACAAAAATACGGGCCCAATACCAACATATTCTAGCAAATTTTCATTTTCCTTGTCTTTTCGGAAAAACAATTTTACTCAAAAATTCATTTCTCGGGCTTGGGACCTCGGAATTCGATTTCGGGCATACGCCCAAGTCCCATATTTTCCTATAGACCCTCCGGGACCGTCAAATCACAGGTCTGGGCCCGTTAAACCAAAATGTTGACCTGAGTCAAATTTACTCATCTTAATATCAAATCTTAGCATTTTTCACAGAATTTCATATTTAAGCTGTGTGACTACGCGCCCGGAATGAACATGCAAATTGAGGCAACTAAAGATGATGTTTTCAAGGCCTTGGAAGTACGGAATGGGTAATAAAATAGGTGATGACCCTTTGGGTCGTCACACTACCCTTCCCACCACGTGAAGGTAATTAAAGTGTGCGTTGGTCACGGACCCTATTGCATGCTATTACCCGTCCCATCCTATCAGTCCTGGAGGAGGTTAGGACTACTATCCTAAATGGTAGGTACTAGGCAGACCCTCAAGTTTAAAGGGGTAAAATTCTAAGGTGACAAGCAAAGAACATGTAGGACTGCAGTCAGTGGGAAATACATAGGAACATATAGGAGGCTCAGATTTTCCTCCGCAGATAATGCATATAATTAGCACGAATCAAACACATGTAGGGGCAGTGTTGTTAATTAAGATCCTAAGACATGGTATCTAGGTGAATTCAAAGGATAAACAAATAGGTAGACTTGTTTTATAACTCAAAAACATGATCTAATCAGTTTTCCTGCTGATTTAAAAGTACCTATTAGTGTTAAACAGCACACACAAGAGAGACAAATTTCTAATTTTTTTGGAAATTTAGTCACCTAAGGCTAGCCTAGGCGAGGGACAGTGTATACTAACAAAATTATTAGAGGAACTGTTTCAAATTGTTACCTAAAAATGTTGTTCTAGGTTGTTCAGAGCACATAAGCATTACCAGTTGTTTTTTTAGAGAAAACTGAGTGAGGTTGTTATACCTTTTTATACATCAGTAATTGGACTAAATGTAGTTGAGCGAATAGGACCCTATAACATGATATATAATGCACAGGTAGAGATGAAGAATGATACATATGCAGAATTCCTAAGCATGATTTCTAAATGCTCAGTAGTCACAGTATTTATCATGGTTTCAAAAGATGCTGGAGTGATAACTTATTTTAATGTTGTTTAGCCTAGGACAAGATTTCTAAGCGTACATGGCAGTGTAGAACATGATAGTAAAGAATACCATTTATTAGCAGGATTTTTCTAAATAAAACTGAACATGCTGAAACAGTAGGATGAGACCTAATAAACATGATTTATAATGTATGAATTTGAACATATGGGCCTAAACATGATCTCTCTTGCACAGATAGGAAATAAATTCTAATATCATGATTTCTATCCCTTTAATATCTATCGCATGCGTAGTTACCCCTCCCTTTTCACTATCCATCCCCTGAGTTATTTACAAATTATTACATGCCAGGGAATTATGAACTACACAACCAAAGGAAAAATAAGAAGCTACTTCTATAGGGAGCCTTCAATTAGGCCCATATCTTCCAAACCTCAATTCCTTATGGTATTTTATAGCCTTTCATAGTCAGGGTGTATCAGAGTTCCCTAAGAACCTCAAGGGCTCCCATGCAGTGCTCACACCATGACATAGCCAAACAGTTAAACATGTGCAGTGTGGAAGTGCCAGCCTTGTGTGTTAGAGTTCAGAGGATACTCAAAGGCTCCCCAAAGCAGTGTTCACACGAAGGGGGATGAACTTAGACCTTTAAGAGTATATGTGAGAGTGATTTTTATTTAAAAGGATTTAAGTAATGAACATTTTTGAGAAAGGGTAAGTAAGAAAAGAGTTTTGAAGAAGGAAATGGAAGCTTAACATCACACAAAGGACCAAGGATAGTCCAACAATCACAAACAGGGGTAATGGGATTTGAGGGACAAATACAGAGCATGTAAGGGCAGACACACATCAGGCAGATACACACATGGACATACAATCAGGAACTCCTAAGGGCCTAGAGGATCAGGGGGTAGAGTGTTAGGTTCGATTAACAATTAAGGCCATGGTTAAACTAATGTACCAGTCATAGGCATGTAAGAAGTAGGTTCTAAGTGTACAGAAACATGCTGGTCATAATCAAATAAAGCCTAATTTAAACATGCAGAGGGGAGTTCAGGATCCTAGATACATGCTGAAGAATAAGTAAGAAAGTTGGAAACATACTGAATTACAACAGTAATGGAAACATGTTGGTTTGAGGACTGAAATCTAAATTAGAACATACCAGTGATGTGAAGAAAGCAATAACACAGGAAGGAAAGTAGGAGATGCACAACAGTTAGCCTTGGCTTGCAGCCAGCTAACATAGAATAGTAGTTAGCACAAAAGAGAGAGCAGAGATTCTTTTAAATTGTGAGAGAGATTTTTGAACAGATTAGTTCGTGTGTGTAATGAATGAACGGAGTGTATATATAGCTTGAAAGCTTGATGAAAAATAAGGAAAAGAATCAGAATTAACCAGTGATTGTGGGATTGAATATCAATTAGTACCCAGTGATGGTGAGTATTAAATTAGGAAATGACCATATATAGCTTAGAGGAATATAAGAACAGTGTAAGTACAACTGGAAATTAGGTATCCCTTAATTGAAGGGGTTAAACTCAAACATCTAGTAGGTAAAATAACAACTAAGGAAAGATCTTATGCCTGACATATGAGGAAACAATTTCACCCCAATCCAAGCATACAATTGAGACTAAGTTCAGAAGATATCACTTAAGGAAATAGTAATCAATTAGAAGTTAATCAATTATTTAACAAGGTAAGAAGATAAAGATGGAAGTCAGTAAGAACATCTCATAAGAAATCAGTAGGGCTTTTCAAATCCCTAGGAATCAGGGGTGCAAACAAGGTAAACTTGCAGAGAATTAGGGATTCGAACAGGAACAAGATCAGTTAGGCAAATAATAGGCAAGCAAAAGTATAGAAAGGTAAATAATCACATAGAATCAGAGATTTGAGGCTAGGACACATTTAAACAAACAATGGGAATCAGAGAGTTGAAACCCTAGTGACTATAGCAGCAAAATCACACAAGTTTAGAGACAAAGCAGTAATATTGAACATGATATAAGCAAAGAGAACATAGTCAGGGACCTTAATAAGCAAAAACAGGGTAAAATCACAGGAAGTTTAAACATTTATGAGAAATAAGAGTTCATGAATTTAAACAAACATATCGGTTAAAGACAAACTCGGAATTAGGGAAAAACCTAGGGTTTTCAGCATTGTAAGTCAAAAATGAAAAGAGAACTCCAAGCAAATCGTTGAATCATCGAAAGAATCATAGAATGACATTAAAATAGAAGCAAAATTATTTTTGGAAGAGGGGTGATGAACCCCTAATTTTGAGATGAAAGATCGCTTAGAATATGAAGGTTTTCGAAGAAAACATATAAAAATCTTCATGATATACACAGATCTAAGACAGATATAAAAGAAATAGTAAAAAAATACCAGGAGTTAGGGTTTCATAGAGCCTAGAGAGAGAGAGTTGGTATAGAAAATACCGGATCTAGCCGGATAGTAGGAAAATCTTAGTGGAATCGAGCCATGTAGGCCTGAGATAGGCCAAGGTGTGAGGGAGTGGACCCTGGTCTCTTGAAGACCTTAGAGATAGCAACACCTGTGAAAAGGAGCAATGATAGGCCTGAGGTTGGTGAGGATTCCATGGTTTCTAGCTAAGAGGCGGTCGGAGAACATGAACGGACCTCATCGAAAATGGAGAGACTAGAGGTCTCTAGTGAGAACTAAAGAGTAGAGAGATGAGAGACCGAGTGAAAATGAGGGGTCGATGGGGGGGGGGGGTAGGTCCAGGTTTAATTATGGAAGGTGGGATCTAGGCTGTTGATAAAAAATAATCAACGGCTAGGATTAGCCAAAGGGTTGGGTCCGGCAGGTGAGGTATTGGGCTTAGGTTTATTCGGCTGTTTTAAAAGGGGGTATTGGGTTGGTAGATTTAGGCTAAAATTGAAACTAAAAAAGGTTGTTTGTGAAATACCCTAAACAATTGATTAAAATAATTTATAAAATAATTTCTAATTATAAAAATGATTTTTCATGCATGGAAATGTTTTTAAAATAATCATTTAGTATTTAAAAAATACAATGGACTAATTTTGATTGAAATGATGCAAAAATGTATGCATATGGGCTATAATTGCAAAGTTATCTTAATTATAGCCAAAAGGTTCCAGTTGGCTATTTATGAAATAATTTTGGACTTAATAAATGGTAATATTAAATCAAGAGATGTTCGAAATCATTTGTGATGATATTTCATAATTATTTATTAGAAATAAAATACTAGGCAAATCAATTAGAAAATGTAGAAATTGTGGGAAATTACCAATTGAAACTAATGCATGATTTTGAAATCATATATGCATTTTAAAACTATTTTAGGAAAAAATTGGGTATCAACAGTGTTGATTAGCGATAGTGGTACATCCTCTTCCTAGCAGAGTTGGTGAGCCTCACTGAATCCTGGGTTCATGTATTGTATCTTTTATTCATATTATTATCACGTTTTGAGGTATAGCTGGAGCCTTGTTGCAGGCATTATCATAACACTCTTTTTTATCGTTTAGAGGCTCCATAGACACAGTGTGGTTTGTACACGGTGTCATGACCCAAACTGATAGGCCGCGACGGGTGCCCGAGTCCTACATGTCAAACATCATTAAGCATCCGTCTAAGATATAAAAATGAATAACATACGTGAGGGAAACCTGTCCAAAAGACATATATATATATATATATATATATATATATATATACACATTCAGAATACACTGGGGTGAGCCGACAAGTCTACTAAAGACAACTATATAACCAAAACTCGAAGCCGGCCATGCCCCATACTATCCAACAATACATAACTATCTACAGAACTCTATTAGAATATACCACTGTACAAGGACGGGACTGGGCCCCGTCATACACATATATGTATGCAAGCATATCGTACCAAGGTCAAAAGAAGATCCGGATCAAGTGGATCACACCAACTCTCACTGATCAAGGATCCTAAGGAGGTAGATTGTCAGCTTTTCTACTTGCACTTGCGAACATGAAACGCAGGCCCCGGGAAATAGTACGAATAATATACTGAGTATGTAAGGGAAAAAAATTAGTACATAACTAACATAGATGAAACATGGAATAAGGAACTCCGCCTATAAGTCTAAATCACTTTGTAAATCCTGAAACATTTATAATGTCATGAACATGCGTATAAATGTCGTGGCATGCATGGGTATAGGTGTGCATAACATCATCAAGCCTCTGAGGGCATCCTCTCATATCATCTCAGCCACTATGGGAAAAATCATCAAAATATACCAGTTGATCAGGTGTTGGTGCGTATATAATGTTATAACCTTTTCCCATATCCCATATACATATATACACATATATAACAACATCTGGCCGTGGGTCAATGTAAATGAATGCAATGCATGAGAAGACGTCAATAAAATCTTTTGGAGTGTCATAAGACCATTATGCCTCTGATTAATATCATGAAATATACTTTATCAACTTACGTATTTTCTGAGACCCATGAAAAGATGATAGAATAATAAGACTTATGGAAAAACAAGAATGTACACATCCCTAGCATTTCTACGAATAGAGTCATTGATGGAAGTTATGCATTTGCTCGTTTCCTTTGTGTCGTATAGATCATGCAAAAATAGAAAGAAGGGATGGCCTTAACATACCTGAGTCGATTCTCTTGACAATCCTTTAACACGCGTTAATTATGATGAAACACGTAACGACAAGATCAAAATAGGGAACAATCTGTATGAAATGCTCAAAGTAATAACGTTGTTATAGCAAAATCATCTTTGATGAAACTCTTTCTCAAGAGATTTAGAATTAACGTTACTATGTAATGGAAAGCTTGGCCGAAACTCTTCTTAAGAGATTAGAAAATGTGGTTGAACTATGAATGTTATCCTTAATTTTTAGGTAGGCCCCACATTTCAAGCTTGATGTCACTTTTTTTTCTTAAAGTGTGACACCTTTCCACCTTTATTAATAGTCATTATAAAGGTAAGGGATGCTTGCCACGTTGGGGGGGGGGGGGTTTAAGTCTTATGCCACGGTTATTAATTAATTACCCACTAATTTTAATTAACTTATTAATTCCCCTATTAACCAATAATCCACATAACTAATAATTATCTCAAATTACTTAAAATACTACTCACTTTTAATAGACTTTACGTACCCTACTATCTTGGTCATGGGGTACCTTTTATGGCACTAGTCCATAAATACCACGTATTATGGCTCGGACCGTATTTTATCCCAAATCGAAAACCTGCAACAAAAATCATTTTCTTTGATCTATTTACCCTTTATCCTTCACAGCACTTACTTATAACTTGTTATAAATAGCATAAATTCATATAACCTCAAGATAATCTCTTCCTCGAGTCTACGTCGATTAACTAAAGATGAAACTTTAACATACGAAACACGAGATGTAACATCCTTCCGCCCCAGAACATTGATCCTCGAATGTTTAACTCCCTGAGATCTATATAAAATTTGGAAGAGTTGACTTTGTAACAATACTACTACTAAATCTTCCTGTAGAAACTCAATAATTCAACGTCACATAGGACCACAATCATCAATAACGACAATAGCATCAAACGACCAATGACAATAACTAACACAAGAATTTATACACGTACATTAAGGTTGTGATGTCTCGGTCGGACCCTTCTCTAGAAGAGGAAATAAGTGAGGATATCTAGAATTCATGTCTCCTTCGGCCTCCCAAGGCATTTCTTCCACATTGATGTTTCTCCAAAGTACTTTCACCTAAGGGATGTCTTTAGTTCTCAATCTCCGGACCTGTCTATGTAATATAACAATGGGAGTTTCTTCATATGATAGTTGCTCTATGACCTGAACGTTGTCAACTGACACGATTCTAGAAGGATCTCCTATACATTTAGGGAGAATAGACACATGAAATACTAGATGTACAGATTCCAATTCTGAACGCAAGTTTAACTCATATGCTACCTGGCCTACCTTGCGTATGATCCTATATGGCCCAATGTACCGAGGGATAAGTTTTCCTTTCTTACCAAACCTCATAACACCTTTCATCAGTGTTACCTTTTGGAATACCCATTCGTCAACCTGAAACTCCAAGTCCCGCCGTCAGAAGCCGCCGTCGATTATCCGCATAAGACTTCTGACGACTTTGAGTTTCTAATAGCCTTTCCTGTATAAGCTTAACTTTCTCGATTTCCCGTTGTACCAATTATTTTCCTACTAACGTAGTTTCCCCAACATCGAACCACCCTATAGGAGACCTACACTTCTATCCGTAAAGAGCTTCGTATGGAGCCAACTGACTACCGGAATTGTAGCTATTATTATATGTGAACTCAATAAGCACTAGATGATCATCCCAGCTACCCTTGAAGTCTATCACACAAGCCCGTAACATATCCTCAAGTTTCTGAATAGTACACTTAGCATGTCTGTCTATCTGGGATGAAATGTTGTACTAAGACTTACCTGAGTCCCCAATCCTTTATGGAAGGACCTCTAGAAGTTAGCTGTAAATTGAGCTCCTCTATCCGAGATAATAGATGTAGGGACACCATGCAGTCGTACTATATCCTTAATATAAAGCCTTACATAATCCTGAGCGTAATATGTAGTCCTAACGGGCAGAAAATGGGTTGCTTTTGTAAGCCTATCAACAATCACCCATATAGAATCGAACTTACACTGGATACGAGGTAAGCCGACGATAAAATCCATCTTTATTACTTCCTAATTCCAAGTCGGAATCTCCATAGCCTGAAATAATCCACCGAGTTTTTGATGCTCAATCTTAACCTGCTGATAGTTAGGGCATTGAGCAACAAACTACGCTATATCCTTTTTCATTCTGTCTCACCAATATACTTCCCTTATATCATGATACATCTCTGTCATTCCTGGATGGATATAATAACGAGAATAGTGAGTTTCTCCCATAACCTACCGACGCAACCCTGCAACATTAGGGACACATAATCGTCCTCGATACCCGAGGACCCCATCTTCTATAATTTCAAATGGTGTCTTCTCCTTCTGAGGGGTGGTATCCCTACAATGAACTAACACAGGATCCGCGTACTGGCGTTCCTTCACTTCAGCTACTATAGAGGATATTATTGTATCCTGAATAGTAATTCCAATATGAACCGAATCCAGTAACCGAACTCCAAGACTATCTAGCTGATGAATCTCATGGGCTATTCCCATCTTCTCTGGCTGTAAATATGACAGGCTACCCATAGATCTACGACTGAGGGCGTCGGTTACCATGTTCGCCTTCCCGGGATGGTATAAAATATCAATGTCATAATCTTTAAGTAGATTCAACCATCTCCTTTGACGTAAATTCAATTCCTTTTTATTGAAGATAAACTGGAGGCTCTTATGATCCGTATAGATATCAACATGAATTTCATACAAGTAGTGCCTCCATATCTTTAGTGAACGAATCACTGTGGCTAACTCTAAATCGTGGGTCGGGTAATTCTTCTTGTGCTTTCATAGTTGTCTAGAAGCATAAGCTACAACCTTACCATGCTGCATCAGTACGCAACCCAACCCAATGCGTGAGGTGTCACAATAGATAACATAACCATCGGTCCCTTCTGGGAGTGTTAGAAACGCTGCTGAAGTTAATATGTCCTTCAATTCCTGAAACTCTATTCGCAAGCTTCAGTCCATTGAAACTTTGCTCCCTTCTGAGTCAACTTTGTCAAAGGTACTGAAAGGGAAGAAAATCCCTCTACAAATCTCCTATAAAAACATGCCAAACCGAGAAAGCTATGAACCTCCGTCGATGTCGTGGGTCTAGGCCAGGTGTTTATTTCCTCAATCTTTCGTGTATAAACCCGGATACCTTCACCCACAATGATATGCCCAAGGAAAGCTATAGAGTTCAACCAGAATTCACATTTTGAGAATTTTGCATACAACTTCCCATTTTGTAGAAATCTAAGCACAGTACGCAAATGATCTGCATGCTCAGCCTCTGAACGAGAATACACCAATATATCATCAATAAATACAATTACAAACAGATCTAAAAAGGGTCTGAACACACGGTTCATAAAATCCATGAATACTGCTGGGGCATTGGTCAAACCGAATGACATAACATGAAACACAAAGTACCCGCATCTGGTCCTGAATGTTGTCTTCGGAATATCTTTCTCCTTAACCCTTAACTGATGGTATCCGGACCTCAAGTCTATCTTTGAGAAACACTTGGCACCTTGCAACTGATCAAATAAATCATCAATCCTCTGGGGCGGGTACTTATTCTCTATCATCACCTTATTCAACTGTCTATGATCAATACACATCCGTAAGGAACCATCTTTCTTCCTCACAAATAACACAGTGACTCCCTAAGATGATGTACTTGGTCTGATAAAACCTTTTTTAAGAAATTCCTTTAGTTGTTCCTTCAACTCTTTCAGCTCTGTGGGGGGCCATTCTATAGGGAGGAATAGATATTGGATGAGTATCTGGTAGTAGGTCAATAGCAAACTCAATTTCTCGCTCTGGTGGGAGACTTGGAAAAACATCGGGAAACTCATTAACCACAGGGATGGACTGAATGGTTTGTGACTCTACTTCCACATCCCGAACCGGAATTAAGTGATAAATATATCCCTTTCTAATCATCTTCCTTGCCTTGAGATAGGAAATAAATTTACCTCTCGGTGATGCCGTATTACCTTTCCATTCCAAAACAAGCTCCCCTAGAAATCGTACAATCTTTGATCTACAATCAACATTGGAATGATAAGAAACCAACCAATCCATACCCATTATAACATGAAATTGTACTATATCTAAATCGATTAGTAATGCTACGGAAAATCGACTATGAACTACTATTATACAACCTCTATATACTCGCTTAGCTATCACAGAGTCCCTAACAGGTGTAGACACCTCAAAAGGTTTGACAAATTCAGGTTTTATTCCAAACTTACTCGCAACCAACGGAGTAACATATGATAAGGTGGAACCTGGTTCAATCAATACATATACATCATATGAGAAGACTGATAATATACATGTAACAACATCACACGATGACTCCTGATCATGTCGTCCTGCCAACACATAAATGTATTTCTGAAGATCGCTCGAGCTAGATGCTCCGCCTCTGCCTCTACAACGACACATTAGTACTTGTGAACCTTACCTGGGGGGGGGTACTGATGATGACGAACTACAGATCCCACTAGCTGAGCTATGCTTGCATCACCTCTCATTGCACAATCCCTCATAACGTGGCCCGGATAACTACAAGTATAACAAACACCCAACCCCATATGGCACTTCCCGGAATGCTTCTTACTACAATGAGCACATTATGGCAAGGTCGGCCTCATCTAACTTGACTCACCCCTATACTGAGAACCTCAGGCCTTGGAATTCTGACCAGGCCCTGAATATACAGAACGATCAAATCTCTTACCGCAAAACTGATGGGGCGTGCTAGCCGATGGCTGGGCTGGATACCTCGGGTATTGTGGTCTCTGTCCACCTCGAAACTCACCAGATGGACCCGAAGACCTTGCTCACTTATTATGGGCCCTATCATGCTCACGATCGACCCTCTACTTCTTCTTACACTCCTCTACAACTTGGGTGTATGCTTGAATACGAGAAATATCCATGTTTTCCTTAAATGAGACTGACATACAATCTTTAAGCAAGTGCGTCTCTAACCCCATCACGAACCGGCGAACCTGATCCTCCATCTTAGATATACTAGTGGGAGCATACCTAGCAAACGAATCAAACTGAAGACTGTACTCGCGAACACTCATGTTACCCTGCCGAAGGGTTAAACACCTATCAACTCTGGCCTGTCTAAGATCTAGTGGCAGATAATGACGAAGTAAAGCCTCTGTAAACTCCTACCATACTGCTAAAGGGTCATCCTCACCTCTGGACAACTACCAAGATTCGTACCAATTAACTGCAACATCCTTAAGTCTATAGGAAGCTAGCTCAACTGACTCAGTTTTAGTGGCCTTTATTAACCTCAAAGTCCTCTGCATTCTATCGATAAATACCTGAGGATCTTAGTTTGGATCCGCCCCAATGAATACTAGAAGGTCCAAATTAATGACATCACAAACCCTTGCACTAGCGGACCTATCTGCATGACCAATACCTACTTTCTGACGCCGAGCTCTTGAAGATACTAATTGAGTTAATAACTGAATAACATCTCTCATCTCTTGACCTGGTGCATCTGGCTAAGGGACTGAACGCACAGGGGCACAAGCTGGAGTTGTTGCCCCTTGAAGCTCTTCTAGAGAGGGCGGGGTTTGTGAAGTCTGAGATGGAATCTCACTATGAGACCCTCCCCAAGACTTGGTAACTCGTGGCGCTCGACTAGTAGTATCACTAGCCACGGACTTTCCTTTCTGGGTGGCTGTAGTCTACGGAGGCATCGCTGAAAATGTAACATATCGTTAGGAACATGAATTCTTATATCGCACGATCTAAGATAAGAAGAAAGGATAACATCCTATATTTCCTGTAGCCTCCTGTCTATAAGTGTGTTGCACAACACACCCATAAACAAGACTCCACTAGACACGGTATGTAGACAACCCTAGGACAAAACTGCACTGATACCACTTTTATCACGAACCAAACCGATGGGCCGTGACGGGTGCTCGAGTCCTACATGTCGAACATTCTTAAGCATGCATCTAATATATAAACATGAATAACATACGTGAGGGGAACCTGTCCAAAAGACATATATACATATACAAACGGAATACAGTGAGGCGAGCCGGCAAGGCTGTTATAGACAACTATATACCCAAAATTGGAAGCCGACAAGGTCACATACTATCCAACTGTACAAGGATGGGGCTGGGCCCCGTCATACCCATATATGTATACAAACATATCGTACCAAGGTCAAAAGCAGCTACGGATCAAGTGGATCACACCAACTCTCACTGATCAAGGATCCTAAGGTGGGGGGGGGGGTCAGCTTGTCTACCTGCACTTGCGAGCATGAAACGCAGGCCCCGCGAAATAGCGTGTCAGTACAAATAATGTACTGAGTATGTAATGTCATGCATGTGGGTATAAATGTCATGCATGTGCGTATAAATGTCGTTTCATGCATGGGTATAGGTGTACATAACATCATCAAGCCTCTGAGGGCCTCCCATCATATCATCTCGGCATTGTGGGCAAAATCATCAACACATACCATTTGATTAGGTGGTGGTGCGTATATAACGCCGTAACCTTTTCCCATATCCCAAATACATGCATATATATATATAATATGCGCATAAAACGCCATCTGGCCATGGGTCAATCTAAATGAATGCAATGAATGAGAAGTATGCCAATAAAATCTTTCAGAGTGTCATAAGACCATTATGCATCTGATTAATATCATGAAATAGACTTTATCAACTTACGTATTTTCTGAAACCCATGAACAAAAGAAAGAATAAAAAGACTTATGGGAAAATAAGAATATACGCATCTCTAGCATTTCTACGAATAGAGTCGTTTATGAAAGTTATGCATTTTCTCATTTTGTTTATGTCGTATAGATCATGCGAAAAAATAAGGGATAGACTTAACATACCTGAGTCGATTCTCTTGACAATGCCTCTAACATATGTTAACTACGACGAAACACGTAACTGCGAGATCGAATTAGGGAACAATCCATATGAAATGCTCAAAGAAATAATATTGCTATTGCAAAATCATCTTTGTTGAAACTCTTACTCATGAGATTTATAATTAACATTACTATGTAATGAAAAGCTTGGCTGAAACTCTTCTTAAGAGATTAGAAAATGTTATTGAACTATGAATGTTATCCATAATTTTTAGGTAGGCCCCACGTTTCCAGCTTGGTGTCACTTTTCTTTCTTAAAGTTTGACACATTTACACCTTTATTAATAGTCATTAGATAGGTAAGGGATGCTTCCACGTTGGGGGGGGGGGGGTTAAGTCTTATCCGAAGGTTATTAGTTAATTATCCACTAATTTTAATTAACTTTTTAATTTAGCTATTAACCAATAATCCACATAATTAAGAATTATCTCAAATTACTTAAAATAGTACTCACTTTTATTACACTTCACGTACCCTACTATCGTGGTCATGGGGTACCTTATATGGTACTAGTCTATAAAGTATTATGGCTCGGACCGTATTTTATCCCAAATCGGCAACCTTCAACGGAACTCTTTTTTTAATTCGTTTACCCTTTATCCTTCATGGAACTTACTCATAGCTTGTTATAAATAGCATAAATGTGTATAACCTCAAAAGTCAAAGAAGTTATGTTGTGTTTGATCACTTGTTCCACTCAAACCATAAGAATGTGTGTATTTTGAGACTTAAAAATTATGTAACTAATGAAATAATTTAGTATTGTATACATGACCTCCCTACTGTCTAATTAATGAACTTATGTCTTTTCTTGATCATGGGTGTGTTGGGTAGAAAGTATTCTAATAGACTTTCTTGACTGGGTTAACTCGATTGAGCGCTGATCGCGCTTCCCGAGTTTGGGGCGTGAAATATGTCTACCATGAACAAGAGGTAGCTACAATCGAAACACAGGTACATCTTCAATTCCAGCTCCCATAGATCATAGAAACATCCGCAGTCAGCATCTATACGTAAGGTGTAGAAGTATAATATGAGTACAACCGACGTCATGTACTCAATAAGTAACACACCTAACCTTAGGTTGAAATTAGTGTCGAGCCGGAACATAGGTCGGGTCCAACACCAATAACCCACAGAAGTTCCTAACAATGCAAGGCAAGTAATAAAGGAAGTAACTTGGAACTTAAAATGCTCAACTTAGTCATAATTCTCGTAAATAGTTCCGCTTTCAAATATATCAGTGAAAATCTAAATCCTTTACCGAAATCGTCGAAATTTGAGATAGTTTGAAAAATGTAATTTTTCAAAAAATTCTTTCCATAATAAATAAGATGTTTCATTTTCTTTGCAGATAGCATGTGCAAAATATATTTCTATGCCCAAATATCAATAAGTGTGAAAGGTCATGAATGATGTGATATCGTACAGCATGATGATAATGCATCTCTATGCCGTATGTCAATGCCATGTATCTCAAAGATGAACTCATGTACTCACACTCTCAGAGTACACAATATCACTGCCTCATACTTTCCACTCATCATGCTTAATCACTCAGTACTGTATATGGACAATACGGCCTAGGGAAGATCCATCCCAGAGTATATACATCAACTAACCAACAGTCACTCAATACTGAGTAAGAGCAAATCCAGCCCATAGGGAAGATCCATCCCCAGGTATATAAATAATTGGGACAAGATCCATGTCCAGGGAAGATCCATCCCTCAATATAATCAACTTGCGCTCACTGGGGTTGTGTACAGACTCCGGAGGGGCTCCTACAGCCCAACGCTATCATAAAATCAGTATAACCGCTGCGACGTATAGCTCGATCCCATAATTGTCACTCATAACCAGGCTATCGGCCTCACTCAATTATCAATCTCTCCAGTCTCACTCACGGGCTCACAATGTCATGAAACTAGCCCGTCAACAATGATATGATGTATCAATAAATAACAACTAAGACTGAGATATGATATGAATGCATGAATATGATTGAATACAAAATATCAGTAAAATCAGTGAAATGGCAACAAGAACCAACCACAATGGGTCCCAACAGTATCGACATAAAGCCTAAACATGATATCTAGCATGGTTGACAACTTAATTACTTTATCACATGGTGCAAACATGAATATCAACAAAATAGGACCACTATACGGTGCCATTGAACAACGGAGTCCCAATTCACACGGTTCACGCCCACACGCTTGTCACCTAGCATGAGCGTCACCTCAATGCCAATCACATAACACATATTTCGGGGTTTCATATTATCAGCACTAAGATTCGAAGTGTTACTTACCTCGAACAAGCCAATTCCACCGAGCAAGTCACATGATACTCCGAAAATTCCATCTCGCGTGTACCAACCTCCGAACAACTCAAAACTATCCAAAAGCAACACAAATATATCAAACAAAGCCCAATGAAACAATTCCAAAGGATGAAGATTGAATTCTTAATCAAAACCCAAAACCGGTCAAAAGTCAAACCCGAGCCCATGCCTCGAAACTTTAAAAAACTCACAAAATCCGACAACCCATTCAATTACGAGTTCAACCATACTAGTTTCACTCAAATCTGACTCCAAATGGATGTTTAAAACTCAAAAATTCACATTATGAAACTTTAGGCCAAAAACCCCAATTTCCTCTTTAAAGATTGATTCATGAAATATAACCAAAACCGAGTAGAGAACACTTCTCCCAATCCATATGGTGAAATTTACTTCAAGAATCGCCTCAATCCGAGCTCTATAGCTTCAAAAATGAAAAAAAGGTTGAAATCCTCGTAATAGAGTACTTTATAATCTGGCCAGACATCCTCTTATGCAAACAAGGGAAAACCATCGCGTTCACGATAAAGAAAATGCACACTGCCACAAAAAGACTCTACGCGTTCACGATACATCCCACGCGAACGCAAAGACCACTGCTTCCAAAGCTTCACGAACGCGACTCATATTACGCGACAACATTGAAGGATTCCCCAGCTCCAGTTGCCAAACCTCAACACTACGCGAAGAAGACTTTCCCCCAACTCCACGTGAACTCGTAATATACTTCGCGATCGCGAAGAATAATTGCTGCTGCCATCAAAATACACTACGCGTTCGCGATACTTGCCACACGAATGCGATGAAGAAATGTGACACCAGACACCATAACACACTTGCACTGAAAACATGAAGAATAATATCCCGAAATTAATCCGAACAATTCCCGAGCCACTCGGGGACCCGTCCAAATATACCAACAAGTCCCATAACATAACACGGGTCTACTCAAGGCCTCAAAACACACATAACAACATCAAAATGATGAATCACACCTCAATCCAAAATCAATGAACTTTGAAACTTCAACCTTTCACAATCGATGCCGAAACCTATCAAATCATGCTCGATTGAACTCAAATTTTGCACACAAGTCGCATTTGACATTACGGACCCGATCCAACTTCCGGTATCGGAATTCGACTCCTATATCAAAAAGTCAACTACCGGTCAAACTTTCCAAAATTCCAACATTTGCCATTTCAAGCCAAAATCAACAACGGACCTCCAAATCACAATCCCGGACACGCTCCTAAGTCCAAAATCACCCAACGGAGCTAACAGAACCATCAACACTCCAATCCGAGGTCAAATAACAAAAAATCAAACTTGGTCAACTATTCCAATTTAAAACTTTTTAGTTGAAAATCATTCTTCCAAATCAATTCCGATTAACGTGAAAACTAAAATTGACTATTCACACAAGCCACAATACATACAATGATTCTACTCAAGACTTCAAATAGCTGATCGATATGGAAAAGGTCAAAACTACCGGTCGGGTCGTTACATTGCTTGACCCTTCTTCTTGCCTTTCCTTGGAGCACAACAATCTGCAAATTTGTGTCCAGCTTTCCCACAGTTGTAGAAATTTCGGTTGAAACACTTCTTTCTTGGGTTGTTCTTTGGTCCAGAAGCCTTCTTCATCTTTTTATTTTTTTGCGGAGCATCCTCAACAATGTTTGCTCCCATTATTGTTGAGTTTCCACGACCTTTCTTTTCAGCAGCTTGGTTGTCCTCTTCGGTCCTCAACCGAACAATGATATATTCAAGAAACATCTCCTTGCGATTGTTTTTAAAGTAACTTTTGAAGTCCTTCCACAGAGGAGGCAACTTCTCAATCATCACTGCAACTTGGAATGCTTTATTGATGACAAGACCTTCAAAGAAAATTCTATTAGAAATAATAATACAATTAATACTTTCAACATAAGATTAATTCAACTTATACCTTCAGCAAACAGATCGTGAATAATCACTTGTAATTCCTGGATTTGGGTAATAACAGACTTGCTATCTACTATTTTGTAGTCCAAAAATTTTGCGGCAGCAAATGTTTTCAACACGGAATCCTCAGTTTTGTATTTCATTTCAAGCGCAATCCACAGTTCTTTTGATATCTCATTACTATAGACGTTATACAGATCATCCTTCAGCGCGTGAAAAATGCAATTCATGCACAAAAAATCAGAATGCTTCCACGCCTCAGTATTTGTAAAATAATTTTAGAAAAGGAAAATTAACGTATAAACAAAAATTTAGAAGTAGAATTTAATCCGAGCCCACTGAATTCAAAGTGTTTCCTTAAGGAACTTAATCCACTCCTAGTACCCGAGGTTGTGGATTATTTTCTCCCAGGATAGAACGGATTATGCACTGATATAATGGTACTTCAAACCCCAGTATTTTAATGAACAGAAATGGCGGTAGAAAAGCAAACTTACGTTGTTTGTTTTGTAAGAAAACAATGCAGAGAGGAAGAGGAGAATTCATAAATTTCGTAAAGAAAATCTGAGGGAATGGTCGGCTATTTATAGCCAACATGTTGAATTTTAATGAAGAGGTGCAACTCTTCAAAATATCGATTAATTGTTCACGTAAAACCACCATTACGTAAATAGCTATTTACACAAAAAAACGGAAATAAAAATGCGGACGAAAACTAATTTACCGTTACATAAATGGATAATTTGGATTAATATAATATTACGTTAATCTTAATATTAACAAAGAAATTTGGTCCAAAAAAGTAATTAATCAATCATTTGACCTAATCTGAAGCCGAGCGAACGACGGCGTAAGGATTGCTCTATTCTGAATTCTTTAAGAGCTAGAAGAAGAGCAGTTGTATATATACCCATCAAAAGTCTTTTCCTCCTTCAATAAGGGAGAATGTCCCTTTGTCAATAAGGAAAATCAGAATTTTATTTTTCCCTCCATTTCTCATTCACCCTCTTTTAAGCTAAACTAAGCTTAAAACCCAACAAACTTTTACTACTGAAGAACAGAGAATTATTGCATATTATAGCTTCTGCATATGTGGGAAAAGTATGTGTATTGTATATTTTTGTACTTTTATCAATCTGAAATTTAAAGAATAGTTCTTGGTCTATTGAAGACTCATGAAATGATGGGAAGAGTTTATAAAACATGGACTATGTAGGTTGAGCGTAAGAAGGAAAAGAGAAAGAGCTAAAACAGCATAACTTGAAATCATACTCAAGCCTCATCAGTTTTCGGACGACATCATCTGCTCAGAATGGTACAAGACACATATTTATATCTTCTGCAAATTTTTTTTAACATATGATCCTTGATAAAATTCAAGAGGAAAAAGATATAATTATATATGGTAAAAATCAAGGATGCCCGATTTTACAATCTCCAGGGTATGTCTCGTGAGTGAATCAGTATAGAAGCAAGTTCGGGCTCGAAGAATACGATGACTAAGGGATTGAGAACAGGCTAAATCGACAACGCGGTAACAGAATCACGGGATATCTGCAATCAACCACCAATATCGGCGAGAATCTCGGAACTGGCAGAACCATCAATTCTTATTGATATCAGTCATGTATTTTACTTCCGAAATTAGAGTTATACCTTATTTAGGATTCCTATACTATATAAAGAGGAACCCTATTCACTTGTAACAGATCATACACAGTTATCCTTTATGCAACTATTGAGAAATACAAAGCGCTCTGCTCTTTTATTCGCTCTTAACTCTTTACTGTTCTTATTGTCCATTTTTTTCATATTATTGTTATCATTCTTGTGGTACTCAACGTTACATCTCGACACTATTCTAAGCCGAGGTCGATAACTTACAAACGACACTGGTTTGATTTATTATAATCATTTAATTTCTTTATTTACTTAGCCCTCTCATGTTCAGTGCATCCTAAACGGTCGACAGGTAAAAATCAAAGAGATGTTGACTAGAATCGAGGCTGAATAAAGATCGGTATCAGAAATATGTTTTAGATTGAAGGAATAACCATACGAGACGTAATTCCACCCGGAACAATCGAAGGGGTGACCAAGGGAAAAATTCTCGGGGACTCATGAGTAAAACTGGTTTCAACAAATATGTAGATCCTACAGAAGCGCCCCGATTATCGGAATAAAATTTCAGTGTCGACACCTCGGGGATCGTATCGGCCATTAGAAGGATCAAAGACACTAGGTGGCCCAGACCTATACAAATCGATCCCTCTCAAAAGAATTCGAACTTAATGTGCAAATACCATGGCACGCATGGCCATAGGACATAAGACTGCAGACACTTGAGAGAGGAAGTAGCTCGATTGATCAACGAACGTTATCTTCGAGAATTCCTCAGTGATAGATCAAAAAATTACTTCAGGGAAAGAGATGCCAACAGGTTAAACGATCAAGAAGAACCTCAGTATGTTTTCTACATGATCGTCGGCGGGGTCGACATCCCACAAGGACATGTATTCAAACGCAACAAAGTATCGATCACAAAAGAGAAACGAACTCGAGACTATATGCCCGAAGGAACTCTATCGTTCAACAATGAAGAAACGGAAGGCCTCTCTCAGCCGCACAACGACGCCCTAGTAATTTCTATCTTGCTAAATAAAATTCAAGTTAAAAGTGTTCTCGTGGATCCAGGTTGTTCAACGAACATAATCAGATTGAGGGTCGTAGATGAGCTCAGCCTACTAGACCAGATTGTACCTACATCTCGAGTCCTAAACGACTTCAACATGGCTAGTGAAACAACAAAAGGGGAAATAATCCTACCAATAAATGTGGCAGGAACCATCCAAGACAAAAAATTTCATGTCATCGAAGGCGACGTGAGATCCAATGCACTGCTCGGGAGGCCATGGATCCACAACAGGAGGCAGTACCATCGACCCTTCACCAAATGATGAAGTTCCCAACAATGGATGGTGTGAAAACAGTTTTTGGGGAACAACACGCTGCAAAGGAGATGTTTGCAGTCGACGAGGTGACAACGATACCAGCGTATTCGACCTAAGAAAGGACTAGCATCAAAGATAAGTAAGCGGCCAAATAGTAATCACATACCCCAGCCCCAACCGAAACAGATAAGTAGGTAAACGAAGAAGAAGAAGAGGATTTTCTCACTCCTCGAACTTTTGCTATTCCTGAAGAATCGGATGCAACTAAATCAACGGCCGAGGAGCTGGAAAAGGTGATACTAATCGAGTATCTACCCGAATTAAAGGTATACATGGGAATGGGGTTGACCCCCAAACTCAGGAAAAAACTCATTCAATTCCTTATTGATAACATGGATTTCTTTGCATGGTCCCATTTAGACATGACAGGAATCTCGCCCGCGATAACAACTCGTTAGTTGAGTCTGGATCCCAAGTTCAGAATGATAAAGCAAAAGAGAAGGCCTCAGTTTGAGGTGAAGCACACCTTCATAAAGGAGTAGGTAACCAAACCTCTTAAAATACGGTCCATTTGGGACGTAAGATATCCCGAGTGGTTAGCCAACGAGTCGTAGTCCCCAAAAAGGGGAACAAACTTAGAATGTGTGTAGATTATAAGGACTTGAATAAATCATGTCCGAAAGACTCTTTTCCTTTGCCTAACATCGATCGAATAATCGATTCCACGGATGGCCACGAGATACTTACTTTTCTCGACACTTATTCTGGGTAGAACCAAATCTAGATGGACCCAGTGGACCAGAATAACACTTCTTTATCACTAAGTATGGAACTTACTGCTATAATGTAATGCCCTTCGGGCTAAAAAATGCCGGAGCTACATATCAACACCCAGTTAACGAGATGTTCGAAGAACGGATAGGAAAATCAATTAAAGTTTACATTAACGATATGTTTGTTAAGTCCCTGGGCGTAGAGGACCATTTGACATATTTGCAGGAGACATTCGAAATCTTGAGGAAATACAACATGAAGCTTAACCCCGAAAAATGTGTTTCCGGGGTCGACTCGGGAAAATCCTCGGCTTCATGGTGTCAAATTGGGGAATCGAGATCATTCCCGATAAGATCAAGGCCATCAAGGAAATCACCTTCGTGGACAGCGTGAAAGTCGTTCAGAGGCTAACCAAACGGATAGCTACCATAGGACAGTTCATTTCGAGGTTATCAGATCGGAGCCACATGTTCTTTTCCTTACTCAAAAAGAAAAATGATTTTACATGGACCCCAGAATGTTAGCAAGCATTGGGGGAATTGCAACGATATCTATCGAGCCCATCTATTCTCCAAACCCCAAAGGCATATGAGAATCTATACCTATACTTGGCGGCATCCGATGTAGCGGTAAGTGGTGTATTAGTTTGAGAAGAACAAGGTACACAGTTTCCAGTCTATTACATGAGTCAAACCTTAAGAGATGTTGAGACTAGGTATCCACACTAAGAATAATTAGCACTTGCATTAATAAGCGCATCTAGAAAACTAAAGTCGTATCTTCAGTGTCATCCTATATGTGTTATCACCACTTATCCCCTTCGAAATATATTTTCACAAGCCCGAGTTATCGGGACCATTGGCCAAATGGGCTTTCGAACTTGGCGGGTATGATATTGAATATCAACCCCAAACAACCATCATGTCTCAAATATTAGCAGACTTCATGGCAGACTTTTCGCCAACCCTCGAACCCAAAGTGGAAAAGGAACTTCTTCTCAAATCGGGTATATCATCGGGGGTATGGACCCATTTCACGGATAGAGCCTCGAATGTGAAAGGATCCGGGATCGGTATTATTTTGAAACCGCCTACGGGAAATTTCACTAGAAAGTCAATTAAAACTGCTAAACTGACTATCAACGAGGCTGAGTATGAGGCTGTGATTGTAGGTCTCGAGCTAGATAAAAGCTTGGGAGCGGAAGTCATTGAAGATAAATGTGACTCCCTACTGGTAGTTAACCAAGTAAACGGAACCTTCGAAGTTCGAGAAGATAGGATACAAAGGTACTTAGACAAATCGCATGTCACCTTACACCGCTTCAAAGAATGAACTCTGCAGAATGTACCTCGAGAACAAAATACTAGGACCGATACACTTGCCAACTTGGGATCGTCGGTCGACTAAGACGATATCAGCTCGGGTACTGTCGTCCAACTCTCAAGATCTGTAATTGAGGAAGGACATGCTGAAATCTATTCTACGAGCTTAACCCGGGATTGGATAAACAAATACATCGAATACTTGAAGAACAGGAAGTTACCATCGGATCCCAAAGAATCGAGGACCCTACGAACTAAAGCTACTCGATTCACATTAGACGAAGACGTAACGTTATGCAGGAGGACGTTCGATGGTCCGTTGGTGGTATGCTTGGGACCGGGAGATACTGACTATGTTTTGCGAGAATTCACAAAGGCACTTGTGGGAACAATTATGGCGCCAAGTCACTAGTTAGAAAGGTCATCAGAGCATGATACTATTGGGATAGAATGGAAAAGGAATCTAAGGAGTTAGTTTGAATATGAGACAAATGTCAAAGGTTTGCTCCGATGATTCACCATCCCGGTGAACAGCTTCACTCAGTCCCAGCCCCATGGCCCTTCATGAAATGGGGAATGAACATTATTGGCCATCTGCCATTGGCCGTAGGTAAAGATGAGTTCATATTATTTATGAATGATTATTTCTCTAAATGGGTTGAAGCACAGGCCTTCGAAAAAGTTAGAGAAAAATAAGTGATCGACTTCATATGGGATCACATTGCATGTCGATTTGGGATACCTTCCAAAATAGTGTGTGATAATGGCAAACAATTCATCGTCAGTAAAGTAACAAAATTCCTCGAAGATCACAAAATAAAGAGAATACTATCGACGCCATATAATCCTAGTGGAAACGGACATGTCGAATCAATGAATAAAACAATCATACAAAACATGAAGAAAAGGCTAAATGAAGCCAAAGAGAAGTGGAGAGAAAAATTGCCCGAGGTTCTATGGGCATATCGAATGACATCGAACTCCAGTACTGGAGCAACTCCGTTTTCTTTAGTATATGGCTCTTAAGCCCTAATACGTGTGAAAGTCAGAGAGCCCAGCGTCAGGTTTCGACATGCAATGGAAGAATTGAAATACGAGGCAATGAATACCAGCCTCGAATTGTTAGATGAAAGACGAGAAGTGGCACTCGTTCTAATGGCTGCCCAAAAGCAACGAATTGAGAGGTGTTACAACAGAAGAACCAATCTTTGACACTTCAAATTCGGAGACTTAGTTTTAAGAAAAATCACCATCAATACTCGAGAGCCTAATGAAGGAAAACTTGGTCCTAACTGGGAAGGATCCTATCAAATCCTTGAAATAGCCGGGAAAGGATCTTACAAGTTCGGAACCATGAACGGTGAACCATTGTCGAATAACTGGAACATATTACTCCTCAGGCAATACTATTGCTAAGGTATGGTTTTCTCCTTTTTCATTTACTTCAATATTTGAAACTGACTTATTGTAGGTATCCGATCCAAAAAATCGAGACCTCGAGTTTTAAAGTACAGGTTGCACTCTTTTTCCCTTACACCAATATTTATCCCAAATGGATTTTTCCAGCAAGGTTTTTAACGAAGCAACAACAATGTGCTACCTGAGGATAATTAAACGGTATCCAAGGCGTCTTTGAAATCAACCTCGAATACGACGGGGCATCACCATCGAATGTTATGTAAATGGGTCTCGATAGGAAGAATTTTGTCATGGGCAAAATGATCGAACGAGTCGTGTCCATATAAATTAGCCGAGTCCCGACAACAAAACATGTATGCATGTATGAATAATATAAAGAAGCACTCTCTTTTCTCGAACATATCATTTTTTAATTAGAATTTCTATTATACGAGTCATGTACTTACAATTCTGATATGTTGTGAAAAAACCAACTCTTGTGAAATATGGCTCAAGGGCAAAGTGCAAGAATACCTTGAACACTCGGGGACTAGCTACCCGAGCTATCTAAGTTCGAAAATATAATACCTCGAAAGAAGCACCCCTCGATATATAGGCCAAGGCCATCGCACTCGGGGACTTATCAGGAAACAATTCCAAGAGACATACCCGAAGGCTACGACCATATTAAAGTCTACAGTCATATAAAATGCTACGGCCGAAATAATGTGGCTTGGAGACGTCCGAATTCCGCCATAAACTTAAGGCCTTCAAATACTTCGAAAAATCGGTTAAATAAGGCTTCAAAGCAACTAAAAGGGATTTGATAAAATCAGTACTCGAATAATCTAATGGCCTCGAGTAATATCATCCTTCGAAAAAACTTCAAGAGGTATCAGATTATCTTAACAAAATCGAGTTAAGAAAAAAATGGGTTCCGACCGTTGAACCCTCAAAAAATCCAATAGGTACAAAAAACACATGCTAAGGCATAAAGAAATTTTCACTAAGTCTTTCAGATGAAAAGGGAAAAATGATAGACGTTTTTAGAGGCCAAATTAGCCCAACCTAAAGAGCCTAAGGGACGATCTAAAAGATCCTAAGGGTCTAAAAGAGGCTAAGGGCCAATCTGAAAGAGCTTAAGGGAAAATATAAAGGAGCCTAAGGGCCGATCTAATAAGTCAGAGGGCCAATACAGTTAGAGTTCGATACCTATCTCTCACTCGATTTGAACCCAAGGGCTCAGTTATTCCGAGCACAAATAAATATTAACTACAGATTCACCTAAAGGATATATCGGTGAGCTCGAAATACTTAACAACCCTATGATGGAAACCTAAAGGTTCACATAATCCTAAAACTCAAGATTCATTCAAACTTGGTTATTAAAGATAACTCGTCAAGCTACCCCCGAGATAAGGTCTCGAATGAGTTTCGAACTCGGGGACTTGCCTTCATAAAAATGAAAAGCCTAAGGGTTTATTTCGACCACGAGTTAAACTAAAGCAGTGAGAATTTTTCAACAAAGGAAAATAAACATACAAAGGCATGAAAGAAAAATTTACGAAGGCATCAAAGGGAAATTTTCTGTTATATCAAAAAATAAATGAAGGGGGCCGGTCAAATACTTACAAAAGGAAAAAAAAAGTTATAACCTAACTACGATTGGGTCTACTCCCCTCAAGACTGGTATCCTGAACAGCTTCTCCGGGGGGCATCTTCTTCAGCAGCCTCATCTCCGTCTTCCCCACTTTCGGACTCGCCTTGACTTCCCCTTGCATCATCATCATCATCGGAGGTGGCGCAATGCCCAGCTTTGGTCTCAAGATCTTTGGCCCGAGCAATTTTCTCGGAGAGGTCAAAACCTCAAGCATGAATTTCCTCGAGGGTTTCCCTCCGGGATTGGCATTTCGCCAAGTCACTGCGCTACTGCTCTTGATCGGAAGCCTCCCTTAGCTGAGTTTGGATAGCTATGACATCAACCCGGTACATGGCTATGGACTTTTCCGCCTTTACCTTGGTCTTTTCAATCTTAGCCTTGGCCTCGGTAAGCCCGGCTTCGAGCTCTTCGACCCTCTTAGCCTGAGCCGAACCTTTTTCTTTAAGGTCTTGGAGTTGGGCCTCCGCCGAAGATAATTTGGCCAAAGCTGCCTCCTCTTCAGTGGCGAGACGGTCCATCCTAGCTTTCAACCGATCACAGTCGGTTTTAACTTGATCGACCTCTGCCCGAAGTAGACCGATCTTCTCTACCTTCTGTTGCAGCTGAGATATCGACGTGTTAGCTTCCACAGTGGAGTCTATTCCATACTGAATCAAAAGGGTTGTTACCTGCTTGTCCAACTCTACCTCCTCTTGATGTACCGTAGGATTTTGGCTCATTTAATACCAATTACTGAGATTTTTTCTTGTTTTTAATGTATTTTTACGTAAATTCTTATGAAGTTTTGATTTTTTGCGGTGCATGAGTCTTGAGGACCTAAAAACACGAAAAAGAAGTCAAAAAGCCACAAAAGAGCAGAAATAATGCAAGAATGCGGCCGCATAACTCAAATGTGGACCGCATAACTCGCATGCAGACAACATAACTCAATGGGCAACCGCATATTGAAGCAGACCTTTTATCCTAATCAAGAAAAGATTATGCGGTCCACTATGCGATCGCAAACATGTTTGCGAGCCGCATAACGGATTGCATAATTCCAGTAGAGTTAGCCTCCCAAGAGTTATGATGGAACAATGCGGCCGCATAACAGATATGCGAACCGCATAACAAATATATGATGGACTCCTGGAACTGGTTAAATGAAGATCTGTGATGAATTGGGAGAATATGCGGACCGCATATCTGATTTGCGACAGATATGCGGTCACATAAGTTTTCTGCAGGGGTAATTTTGTTAAATTTTGGATCTGACTTTTAGGCTACTATAAATAGATTTATTAGAGTTTTTGTGGGTCATCTTGTCTGAAAAATAGACTACAATCTAAGGCATTGAATATTCACTCTTTTGGAAGCTTTAGAAGAAATATTCTTGCACTTTTGTAAGCATTATGACTTTGAATATTGTTATCTTTTTGTATTTTAGTATGAGTGGCTAGTTTTAATTACTGAGGTTGTGGACTCTAAATGCGTGTAATGTTAATGGGTGTTTACCATTGAATATATATATATAATTGGTGGTTTATATTTATTCATTTCTCATTCTTCATTTATTGTTGGTGGTTGCAAACATTAACAAATGTCGTTTTACTCTGTCTTTACTTGGAAAAGTAGGTTAGGGTTTGGGAGAAGTGAATATCAAAAACTCAAGACTTTAAACCTTGTTTAACAGAATCTCTTAGGAATAAGTGGGTTTTATTTGACATAAATTGATTGTCCTTCATTGCAACTCTTTAATATTTGGAAAAATCATAAAGAGGAAATACTACCCAAATATTGGGTAGTCATTTTGAAATCATTTGCATATCAAAAAACCTTCCATTAGAAATATATCATATTAACACTGGTGGCATTATATTTCATTGAAGGGGACACAAACTTACGTTAATCAAATTAATTAAAATCATACACAATTACACTCATTTTTATTTCATTCAATTACAACACTCTTTTTAGATAACGTAATAGAATTACGATTTAAGTTAAGCTTCACACTATTCAAGTAATCTTTTCACACCTATTCCCTATGGCATTCGACCCCAACCTAGTTGGATTATTACATTTGACATCGACCGCTTTACACTATTTATAAAAGTTTAATTTGAACATATCACCTCTTCATGAGCCTTGGCCAGGTCCGCTTGAAGGTCCTTTATGACTCCGCCCTTTTGGCCACAGAGGATCTTCAGTGCATTCCTCTGTTCCAAGACCCTTCGGAGATCGACTTCGCACTGAATAAGGCCAACTCAGAATTTGGCAAGACCTTATATGAAGAAAAAGAACATAAGTTAGAAAGAATAACCTTGGAAAAAAGGTGAAGAGGAATAAGCAGAAAGCAACATGCACTTATCTTGGAAAAAAGTCACTGAGCTTCCGCCGTAATAATCGAAGCATCAGTAATATCGGAGGCATCATTGACCCCCACGTAGCAATCCTGAAAAGGATCTCCAACACTAGAGCCTCCGCCACTCTCGGAGGTCTTCAGCCTTTGAGCATCCCTTATTGCATCTTCAGAGAAGACTGGCATTGAAGGCGTTTGACCTATTGTCATGGCCCCGAGTGAATCGCTCAGGGCGCTCTGTCCGATCCTCCTGGTTTTAGAATCGGCGTCGCCCGGTATAGAAGTTGATGATCGAGAAACCATCTCGACCTCAGGAGATTTGGGGTTCACCCCCAAACTCTTCTTCAAAGCCTCCTCGATGTAAGTCTCAGTTATAGCAGGTGGCAACTCGGAATACGGAGCAACCTCGGTACTTTTTCTGGGGCAAGATACCAACGTCGAGATGCCTTCTTCTTCTTCCTCATCCTGGTCCCTAATCGTTTGGACCACACCCACCGAGAGTCTTGCTATTTTTCTCCTCACCCTCCAAGGTTTGGGTTTGGAGACCTCAGATTGCGAGGGATTATTCCTTTCCTTGTCCTTTTCCGGCCTCGGAATCGGGGACTAAGCTTCGCCACCTTTGCTCGAAGGCCTCATAATGGCATCTTTGGTCAGGCCTACATAAGCAGAAGATTAGTAATGGAGAAAATGTGTAATTGCTTCAGAATACGTAAGAAAAGGCCTTACCATGGTTCTTGGCCTCCCACTTGCCTTTAGCCAAATCCCTCCACTCGTTCAGCACGATTCGAAGAGGAGGCAAGCTTGTGGATCCAATCTTCGTAATCGTGCACCGCCTCGAGCATCCAAGGGTCTGGTGCATAGTTAAAGGAAAGTGTTAGACCAGATCAAAAGAAACACAGAATCAAAAGAACAAAAGGTGACTCACATTTGGATTTCCACTCCTCGGGAAATGTCATCTTTTCTTTTTGTATTATATCATAAGTCCCCACCCGTATGAATGGAATCATCTAGCCTCGATCTTTATCCTCGTTGATGTTCAAGAATAGGCCTTTTTTTGCTAGGCAATTGAGTATAATTATCCCTTGATAGAGTCGAGGCCTGTACAACCAAATAAGGCGGTCCAGTTTGAATACCAACCCCCAGCCTCGTTGGAGTAGAAGCGCAACATGATCACTATGCGCCAAAGTGACGGGTGGAGCTGACCGACGGTCCCTGGTACCCCTTGAAGAAGTCAAAAATCACAAGGTCGACGGAACCCAATGTGAAGGGGTAAGTGTAAACACTCAATAACCCCTTCACATGCGTGGTGATGCTCTCTTCATGTGTAGGAATACGTACCACCACCTCCGGACCCTATTTTCATCCGATCTTTATGGAATCGACATGACCCTCGGTAATCGAACACATGTACGTTGACACATGTTCGCATCGTCCCGACACCAATGAAGGGTTATCAACTTTAAAATCAGTTCTAAAGAAACATAAGCCAGGTACGTATTCATGGAGGGGCGGTTCTACTGGCATTTTATCGCCAGCCTGCTGGGAGGAGGAAGATGGAGGTTTTTCCTTGCGGCACTATTTTAGAGGTCTTCGCCATTTATTTTTGTGAGGGGAGTAAAGAAAAGGTGTAAAACTGGTGGCTCCGGTGGAAACATCGGTGGTTTAATAAAGCGGAAATGAGAGAAAGGCAAGAAGGATTGGGAACTCAAGATTTTATGATCAAATCAAAGTAAAGTTTGAATCTACTAAAAAGGTGATATTTATAGGTTTAAAACGACGGTTGGTGTCACTAGTGGCCAACCGGCAACTGACGCACATTGATAAACCAAACCGATGGGGCATTTAAGTCACATCCATTTCTTACATCATAGAGACGACGTCATGATTTAGGTATCGAAGAATCGAGGCTCAAATCATTTCTTATTGTTTCATTCTAAAAAATGGGGGGACTATCTGTATACGGTAAAAATTGAGGATGCCTATTTTTACGGACTCGAGGGTATACCTCGAGTGAGTCAGTGTCGAAGAAAGTTCTGGATCGAAGAATACGATGAATAAGGGATCGAGAAAAGGCCAAATCGACATCACCATAACAGAATCACGAGATATCCGCAATCGACCACTAATCTCGACGAGAATCTCGGAACTGGCAGAACTATCAATGGTTATTGATATCAATCATGTATTTTACTTCCGAAATTAGAGTTATACCTTATTTAGGATTCCTTTACTACATAAATAGGAACCCTATTCACTTGTAACTGGGATGATCATACACAGTTATCACTTACGCAACTATTGGGAAATACAAAGCACTCTACTCTTTTACTCGCTCTTAACTCTTTACTGTTCTTATTGTCCATTCTGTTCATATTGTTTTTATCATTTTTGTGGTACTCAATGTTACATCTCGACACTATTCTAAGCCGAGGTCGATAACTTACAAACGACACTGATTTGATTTATTATAATCATTTAGTTGCTATATTTATTTAGCTATTTATCAATTGACATTGAATCAGATTATGTATCCTTATAACCACTTTACAAGTTTAATTGTTACTCATATTTTGAGGTAAACAAAAATAATCAATTATATTGAAAGAGGAGGTAAAATATGGGCTTACGTGCAAGAGGGGTTGGCAAGTGGGAACCAATATTGTCCAAAATGCTTCCAATTGAAGATGGAGTAATAGACTTGTCACGAACCCAAATTTTCCCCGTAGAATGTCGTGAAGCACTTAATCCCTAAGACTAGGTATGCTTAGCAACTTACGAAAATATTAAATAGAACTTAGAATTTCAAAACTCCAAAATGGCATAAATAGAAATGTAAACCTAAATACGTACAATTCCCAAAATCCGGAGATATAAGTCACAAGATCTAGATACAGTGTTGAACAAACATCGTTGTCTATGAAAGAGTAAAGAAATAAAGAAGAACTGAATTGAGGGGACTCCGAGGTCTGCGGACGTAGGCATGTGTACCTTGAAGTCTCTAGAGCGAGCTCAGCACGCTAATACCGGGTCTGATAAGATGTACCTAGATCTGCACAAAAACATGTGAGAAACGTAGTATGAGTACACCACAACGGTACCTAGTAAGTGTCGACCCTAACCTCAGTAGAGTAGTGACGAGGTCAGGTCAAGGCCATGCTGGAGATAATAAGAAACAAGACAAAAAATATAAATATATAATGAAAATGACAAAGGCAGTCAAACTGTAAAGACTTTACGAAAAGTTGACAATACAGAATCAAGGCAGTTAATACAATGCGAAAGGAAAGCAAGGAATTTACAACAAATAGAGAAATATCAACAGGAGCACTCCAGAGGTACCTCCTCGTAGTCCCAAATCATAAAAGTAACTCACAGTCTTTCCTTATATCATCGCGGGAGTCTTTACATTTAGTTTTGAAAATCTTTTCCCGAAATAGCACCCAGCGTTTTAACCCACCTTATCACACCACATGCGTTTCAATACTCAGACCTTTTACCACTGCATGCGTATCAACAATAATAATGGCACGACAGGAACCTCGTGCAAATAGTAACAACAGCACAGTAAAAACCTCATGCAAACAACCAAACAATCACCTCAACAATAAAACGAAAGACAAAACATAACAACTAAAATAAATGATATTTATAAAACTTACACCTTGACTCAATATAACCCACAACCTTAACAACTCGACACCAAATTCAACATCACAATATTTTAAGGATAGAAATTCCAAGTAAAGAATACCGCAGTTAAATAATGAATACAGAACTAAGAAAGCAAGTAATTCAGCTAAACATGTAGAACAAGTTACAAATAGAGATAATACAAGTTGACATGTGAAATACACTAAACATGGTGACTATAACATGATAAAGTAACTCAATTAAGGTATGAAAAGGAAACTACGTAGCTAAAACTGGAATTTCAACATTTAGCCCGTATACGCACTCGTCACCTTGCGTACATGGCCTTCACATATCATAATTTATCACAACCGATTCAAGGTATGTATGGCTAACTTTAATCTTCATAGAATCCTCTTGTTGGGTCCGAGTATACAGCATGTGTACCTTGTTTCTAAATATGTGAATTGATTGTTCAAATGTGTTAAGACGTAAGGTTCTATTCTCTGATTGTCCTAGTTAATTGTCATGCTACCGTGCTATATGAGGTTGTGAAAAGTGTTTTGATGTGCCTATTTCATTTTGTACAAGGCTCGTAAATGCTAAAGGGTATCGATATGAAAGGATGTGTAATTAATGAAAGATTGTTGATGTGGACAAGTGTGGGAATGTATATAATGGCTATAAGTCGTGCGTGGAAAGTAATGAAAAAGGGTATTGTGAAATGATGTAAATGAGTTGAACGATTATGGCAACACCGTGTACATGAATTACTACTTGATGAGAGTTATGGTGCCTTGGGCCCAAATAAATAAACTGTTGTTATGAATTTGTATTCCTTGAAATGATGAATGTTGTGATGTAATTGTTTGTGGTTGTTGTTGTGAACTTAAATTGTCAGGCGGGGTCAGGTTGCGCATCGTAACACGAAGTAATAAGGTTGATGGGTTGTGGTGATAAGGGTGGCCGAGGTAATAACGATGGAATGTGATCATTATCCCTACTGAAATGAAAATCTATGAGATCTTGAATACGATGATGTTGAAAGGGGAAGAAAGAGAGATTGTGAAACTTGTTTGATTTTGGTTGTTTCTTTTCACGTGCATTGATTAATTAGTTTTATTACTGTCTCTTAATTGTGTACTGTTTGATTGTACTTGGGATAAAGTTTGTTTATACATACTAGTACTATTCCTCAATACTAATGTCCCTTTTGCCGTGGGCGCTACATATTTTATATGGATGTACGTCTATAGCAGGTAGCTCAGCTCGCTGTTGGTGGTGCTTTCTCCTCATCCTTTTTCAGCTATACTGGTGAGCCCCACTTCCTCACGGGGCCATGTGTAGTTCATGCCATCTCATTTTGAGTATATTATGTATTGTAAGGTATAGCCAGGGCATTGTTTCCGGCAAATATTATATAAACTGCTAGTACTCTTAGAAGCTACGTAGACACTATGTGGGTGTATATATATATATATTGGGCAGTGGTTGTATTTGCTCGTAATCCTGGTCCGTATTGGGAAGTGTTGTATTTATTATGTAGGTTTTGGGAAATATAGCATATTAATGTAAAATGAGGAAAAGTTGGATTTAATGTGGTAATCACACGCTTTTAAGATTATCTCACTGTTTCACATAAATAATGTATGTTATAGACACGGGGAAACGCATTGGGTAGGAATGGCAAATCAGGTTCGCTTGACTGGGATCACCCGGTTGAGTGCCGGTCGCGTCCCTCGATTTTGGGGCATGACAAACTTGGTATTATAGCCTAAGGTTTTAATAGTTTCCTAGGATGTCTCGGAGCCATTTCTAGTGGAGCCCTTCATATTGGCGTGTTGTCGACAACATCTATAATTAGGGGGCTACATGGACATTTAGGAAACACCCTTTTCATTATTATTCTATATCGTGCGTTGAAGTGGAAAGGTAAAATATTCTTGTCTAACTCGTGCTTTGTTCCAAAATTTTCAGTGATGGCACCAAAGAAGAGATCTCGACTTGGCCTAGAGGCCAATGCCGCCCCAAGTGTGACCGTGAATTCTGTACCCGATGGTGTGGGTGCGAGCAAATCCCCAACCTTGAATCCATCTGGCCTTTCTGTTCCAGATTAGAGTGTTCCTATTCCTGCTGCGTTGGAGGGTGCTACTATCCCTCCCGCCGATATTCCTGATCCTTCTTCGGTTCCAGCTTCAGGTCCCGGTACTTCCGATGGGGACCTCAAGGGAGCTATTCATATGTTGACCCAGTTAGTGGCCGCTCAGGCCCAAAGATCTCATGCTGCCCCTGCATCCTCTAGCGGACACGGAGATTCCGCCGGTTCCAGAGTCAACCAATTTCTGCAGTTGGCCCCTCCAGAGTTCTCAGGTATTGATCGAGAGGCCGATCCGCAGGACTTTCTAGATGAAATGTACAAGAAGATTTGGGTTATGAAGGCAACAGAGATAGAGGGGGTTGAGTTAGCCTCTTACAGACTGAGGGGAGCAGCGTATTCCTGGTTCGCTATGTGGGAGGATTCCCGTGGGGAGGGAAGTTCTCCGGCGGGATGGGATGAGTTCATTGATGCTTTCATGGATCACTTCTTGCCTGCCAAGACTATGGCATCCCGTGCCACGGAGTTTGAGGTTATCAAGCAGGGTAATATGGGTGTGTGGGAATACCACATGGAGTTCGTGAGGTTGTCCAAGTATGCTACTCAGTTGGTATCGACTATGGATGCCAAAGTTCGACGGTTTGTTCAGGGCCTCAGTCCCTTGGTTGTGAATGAAGCTGCTACAGCTGCCCTGCACTCAGACATGAATTATGGTAAGATTGTAGGATTTTCCCAGGCCACGAAGGCTAGAAAATTGAAGATAAGGTCGGAGAGGAAGAGTATTAGCAAGGCCCGGTCAGGGGGCCACTTGGGGAGTTCAGTTGGAGGAGGGAGACCAGTTCAGGGGAGAGAACATCGGGGCCATTCCATTATTTTTCTCAGCCCTCGTTGAGTTCACCGCCATTAGTTTCTCGTTATCAGCAAAGTAGTCACTAGGGGCCAAGATCAGGTAGCAGGAGATCCCATCAGCCCAGTCGTCCAAGAGGAAAGTTCCAGCAGCAGAGGAGGGCTTTGTGCCCTAAGTGTGGGAGGTTCCATACCGAGCCTTGTTACTTGGATATCCCCATGTGCTACAGGTGTGGGGTGAGAGATCATATTCAGCGGGATTGCCGTGCGCCCAGTCAGGGCATGGGTAGTGTTTTTGCTCAGCCGTCCGGTTCTTAAGTCGCCGCATCTTCAGGGCGTCCTCCAGCTCCAGCAGGGCGTGGTGCAGTTAGGGGTGGAGTACGAGGTAGAGGTGGACCCAGTCGCTTCTATGCTTTGAGTGGTCTCCAGAGTGTGAAGGCTTCTCCAGATGTTATCACAGGTATTCTGACTGTTCAAGCACTTGATGTTTATGCTCTTATTGATCCAGGGTCCTCTTTGTCATATGTTACCCCATTTATTGCTTCAAGTTTTGGGATAGAACTCGAACAACTTCATGAGCCGTTCTCTATGTCGACTCCTGTTTGTGATTCCATCACAGCCATACGAGTCTATAGGAATTGTGCTGTCGTGGTGTGTGGTCGAGATACCACGGCCGATCTTATCAAACTTGGGATGGTAGATTTCGATATTATCATGGGGATATATTGACTTTACTCGTGCTTTTATAAAATCGACTGCTGAACCCGAGTTATGAGACTAGAGTTCCCTAACGAGTCAGTTATTGAGTGGAAAGGAAATGGTGTGGTGCCAAAGGGTAGTTTTGTTTCCAACCTTAAGGCCTCGAAGATGATTAAAAAGGGGTGTGTTTATCATTTGGTCCGGGTTGCGGACACCACTTCGGAGGTGTCTGCCCCCGAGTCCGTTCCTGTGTAATGGTGCTTGGAAATGTGTTTCATGGGCTCTTTGACAGGTAGATAGGTCTAATTACAACGGGAACTCTGGCGAAATTTTTCTGAAATATTGGAGTTAGTGAAAATCTTGAAGTTGCATATCATGATTTCAAAACTAAATGCCTCATTCGAAGACAAATGATTTTTAAGAGGGGAAGGATGTAAAGACCCGTAAAATTTTCTTGTTTAAAACAATGCCCGAATGAGTCCCCGAGTTGCTTTTATTGTGGAAATTTTTAAAACGAACCTAAATTGAGTAAAAAAAAGTAACCCGTTACTTAAAGAATAAAATTTTCCAGATAGTAGGTGTTATGCGACGCACTATGCGATCGCATAACGTGTATGCAGACCGCATAATGGTCTCATACACGGCAGATCACTGCCCCATTTGATGTCAACTATGCGGTCCAATATGCGATCACATTTAAGTTCTGCGGACCGCATAGCTGTCGCAATGTTGCCTTTGATTTTGGGAGGAAAGTTATGCGATCGCATAACGTGTATGCGTACCGCACAATGGCCGCATACATGGGCAGTGTGTTTTGAATATTGGCCCATCTTGAGGGCCATTATGCGGACCGCATGTCAGGAATGCGATCGCATTCCTGACCACATTCCTGTGTCGAGCTTCTATTTTTCTAATTTTTAAAAACCGACCCCAGTTCATTAAAATACCCCTCCTCTTCATTTTTAACTTTTTTTGATATATTAGAGAGAGGAAAGAGTGGGTTCTAGAGAGAGAAAGTCCCACCTTCATCAAATTGGTCTTCCTTCATTACTCAAGCTTGAAACTAATCAAGTAGAACACAAATTTCTTCACCCTAAGAGGTAAGCTTCTACCTCATTAACCTTAATTTCCAATTTTTTGTTTAAATGAAACATGGGTAGGATAGTTCATAAATATGGGGTTAAGAATCTTGCATGCATGTACTCAATTTATCATAATCTAGTAAAGGAAAATAGGT
>ML329546.1:0-27198 GCA_005239505.1 Nicotiana paniculata | reverse complement strand
AGAATGTACAAAACATAATATACAATCCCACTGTCTGAAAGGAATAGACAGGAAATAAGCAAACGAAAACTCCAAGGTGCTGCCGAGGATCGTCAGAAGAAGCAGCTCACCGTGAAGTCGGGTCCAACTAAGATCATAATCGAGCTCCGGTCTGATAACCAGATGCACCAGCCTCAGAACATGTACAATTAAGTACAGAGTGCAGCATGAGTACATAAAAAAATATGTACCCAGTGAGTATCCCGCCTAACCTCGAATAGGTAGTGACGAGAGGTCGACTTGACACTCACTAAGGCCCAATAAAATGATTAGCTATATATAATATCAGTAACAACCGTACAAGGATGATAAAAGCGGTAAACATTTAGAATAACAGTGATTCAAATAAATACTGAAAGTAAATATACAATTTCTATCTCATTATTCTTTTCTTCCCTTTAAAAATTTATCTGAACACTCAAAATCCATAACTGAATTCTTAACAATTTAACATGCGCATACAGGATAACGACAACCGGCCTGAGCCATCATAATGATCATATATGTGCACTGTCGAGGGTCGAACGACCTGAACCATAATATGTATATATCTTTCAATATCGCCGTGGCGTACGGTCCGCTCCCATGAGAGTGGGAGAAACAATACTCCGCTCGCGGAATGTTAATTGTGAAGCGGTCACATGCACACACAATCCACACATTTATTATTCATCAACTACTTTTCTTGAAAAGTCCCTTAAAAATTACTTAAATTCCATGATCTCAGGAAAACAAGCCACATATGCCATTAACTCACTAAGCATATAATACATTTCAAGGAAAACATAAAACATGGTGTAAGCCTAGCTACCCGGACATAACAATAATAGCCGCTACGTACGGACTCTCGTCACCTTGTACATATGTAGACCCCACAGTTATCACATATAGCATTTAAATCACCTAGGGGTACAGTTCCCCCTTACAAGGTTAGAAAGGAGAATCAACTCGCGTCGCACCTACTCCCGGGGTCAAGAATGCACCTGTAACCCCGACCTTGACACCCACGGACTCGAAACTAGCCAAATGTTGTACAAATATGTTAATTTATATTCAAAGTAGAGAATTCTCCTATTACTTAGCCAAATTCACCATTCTTGAAGAAATTCTCAAATCCAACCCCGGGCCCACATGTTCGAATTCAGAAAATTCTTGAAGGAAACACTCACCCATAGCCTAAGGATCATTAATATACGATTTTTACTTGATTTCATAGCTAATTCACGGGAAAAATTATCAAATTATCAAAAGCCCTAGGTTAATACCCAATTCTTGATTTTTCACTAATTATGTGATTAAACTTAACTAGGAATTCGTGCATGAAGCTAATATTAGAGAAAAATTTACTTACCTTCAATAACCAAGTTGTTTGCCCCTCTAAAATTGTGGAAATCACCCCAAGGAAGAAGAAGAAGATAAGGAAAATGAGTTGAATCCCGTGTATAAAAACAAACTGTCTAAACAGTGTTTCCGCACCTGCGGCTCGAGGACCGTACATGCGGTCTCGCACCTGTGAGCCAAGGCTCGCACCTGCGGAAATAGACGAGGAAGCCAGGTGCGAGACCTACGAAGCGGAGACCGCACCTGCGGCTCCGCTCCTGCGGAACTTTGTCCGCACCAGCGAGAAATAGCCTGCCCACTGGGGGTCGCACCTGCAAGGCTAGGACCGCAGAAGCGGTCCCGCACCTGTGACTGGGCAACCGCACCTGCGGTCACACTAGAACAGGTGCACCAGCAGCTATTTCAGCTGGTTTCTTGCCTCGTGTGGTGTTCGGGAGGCACTTGGGCCCACCCGACCCCCGTCCTAATATACCAACAAGTCCCAAATAATAATACGGACTCGCTCGAGCCTTCGGAACACCCAAAACAACGCTAAAACTCAAAATCACACCTCAAAACCCCTAGAAACAAACTTAGGATCTTTAAGTTTTCTTGACTTCACTAACAACGCGCCGAACCGACCTATACTACCCAGAATGACACAAAATTTTGCAGGCAAGTCATAAATGAAATAAAGGAACTATTCCCGGTCTGGGAATTCCATTCGAACCTCGATAACACAAAAACACGTTCCAAACCACAATAGAAACTTAAGGAACTTCTTATTTTAATATTGGGCGCCGAAACACTCCCGGGTCATCCAAAACTCATTCCGAACATACGCCCAAGTTCGAAATCATCACACGAAGCTACCGAAACCATCGAAACTCGATTCCGGGGTCGGTTACCCAAAATGTTGACCAAAGTCAAACTTGGACTTAAAGGCCAACCTTAAGGAACCAAGTGTTCCTATAGCACTCTAAACACTTTCGAATCCCGGAACACCCACCCCTGCAAGTCATAAGTCAAAATAAGCCGCTATGGGAAGTTTCATTTAGGGGAAAGGGGCCCGATAATGCGAAATGACCGGTCGGGTCGTTACATTCTCCACCTCTTAAACAAATGTTCGTCCTCGAACGGGTTTAGAATCGTACGTCAAGTGCTGAATAAGTGTGAATATCTGCTCCGCATGTCCTCCTCGGACTCCCAGGTCGCCTCCTCAACTGGTTGCCCCTTCCACTAGACCCTTACGGCAGAAACTCCCTTGGACCTCAACTGGCGGTCCTGTCTATCAATAATAGCAACTGGCTCCTCCTCGTAGCCCAACCTCTCATCCAACTGAATAGTGCTGAAATCAACCACATGTCGGCGTGGTACCTCTGGAGCATGGATACATGAAAAACTGGATGAACTCCTGATAAACTGGGAGGCAAGGCCAGCTCATAAGCAACCTCCCAACTCTCCTCAACATCTCGAAGGGACCTATAAACCTTGGGCTCAGCTTGCCCTTCTTCCCAAACCTCATAATACTCTTCATAGGCGAGACTTTCAACAGGATCCTATCTCCATCCATAAACGATACATCACGCACCCTCTGATTCGCGTAACTCTTCTATCTTGATCGTGTTGTGCGGAGCCTCTCCTGAATCAACTTCACTATCACCAAAGAATCCCTCACCAGGTCGGTGCCATATAGCTTAGCCTCGCCAGGCTCAAACCACTCAAGAGGAGAACGACAACGTCTACCATACAAAGCCTCAAATGGTGCCATATCAATGCTGGACTGATAACTATTATTGTAAGCAAACTCGGCCAAAGGCAAGAACTGGTCCCACTGACCTCCGAAGTCAATCACACATGCCCTGAGCATGTCCTCCAATATCTGAACTGTACGCTCTGACTGACCATCGGTCTGAGGGTGAAATGATGTGTTGAGGTCTATCTGGGTACCCATCTCACTATGCAATGCTCTCTAGAAGTGCGAGGTGACTGAGGACCTCGATCTGATATCATGGACACCGGCACACCATATAACCGGACTATCTCCCGAATGTAGATCTGTGCCAACCTCTCAGAAGTATATGTAGTAGTCACTGGAATGAAATGCGCCAATTTGGTCAATCTATCCACAATGACCCAAACTGTGTCGACCTTCCGCAAGGTCCGAGGCAACCCAACCACGAAGTCCATAGTGATGCGCTCCCAGTTCCACTTAGGAATGGGCATCTGCTGAAGTAGGCCTCCTGGCCTCTGGTGCTCATACTTCACCTACTGGCAATTAGCACACCTAGTCACATACTCCACAATGTCCTTCTTCATTCACCTCCACTAGTAATGCTGCTTGAAATCATGATACATCTTCGTAGCACCAGGATGAACAGAATACTGAGAATTGTGTGCCTCCTCTAGAATCCTCTCTCTCAGGCCATCAACATTAGGAACACATAAGCGGCCATGAAGGCTCATAACACCATCCTCGCCAATAATAACCTCCTTGGCCCTGCCCTTAACCACTATCTCTCGTAGCTCATCCAAACACGGATCATCGAACTGCCGGGCCTTAATCTCCCCCAATAACGAAGACTGAGCAACCACATGTGCTAAAACTTGACGAGGCTCTGAAAGGTCTAATCTCACCAGGCGATTGGCCAAGGACTGAATGTCCAAGGCTAGAGGTCTCTCCTCTGCTGCAATATAAGCCAAGCTACTCATACTATCCGCCTTCCTGCTCAAAGCATCTGCTACCACATTTGCCTTTCACGGGTGATAAAGAATGGTGATATCATAATCCTTCAACAACTCAAGCCATCCGTGTTGCCTCAAATTAAGATCCTTCTATTTGAACAAGTGCTGTAAGCTACGGTGGTCTGTATAAACCTCACAGGACACTACATACATGTAGTGCCTCCAAATATTAAGAGCATGAACAATCGCCGCCAACTCCAAATCGTGCACAGGATAATTCTTCTCATGAACCTTCAGCTGGCGTGAAGCATAAGAAATAACTCTCCCCTCCTGCATCAATACACACCCCAAGCCAACACATGAAGTGCCGCAATATATTGTATACATCCCAGAACCACAAGGCAATATTAGAACTGGTGTTGAGGTCAATGTTGTCTTGAGCTTCTGAAAGCTTGCCTCACACTCATCAGACCATCGAAACGGGGCATTCTTCTAAGTCAATCTAGTCAATGGAGCTGCAATAGACGAGAACCCCTCCACAAATCGACGATAATAGCCTGCTAGGCCCAAAAAGCTCCTGATCTCTGTAGCTGAAGTAGGACGCGACCAACTCTGAACTACCTCGATCTTTGGAGGATCAACCTTGATACCCTCTCCGGATACCACGTGCCCCAAGAATGCCGCAGAATCCAACCAGAACTCACATCTGGAGAACTTAGCATATAGCTTCTGTTCTCGCAAATTCTGGAGCACAACTCTCAAATGCAGCTCGTGCTCCCCTAGGCTACGTGAGTAAATCAAAATTCCATCAATGAAGACAATGACAAATGAATCAATATACAGCCTGAACACCCTATTCATCATGTCCATGAATGCCGCTGGAGCATTAGTCAACCCAAAGGACATCACCAGGAACTCATAATGGCCATATCTCGTACGAAAAGCAGTCTTCATAACATCTGAAGCCCGAATCCTCAACTGATGATACCCTGATGTCAAATCAATCTTAGAAAACACACGAGCACCCTGCAACTGGTCAAACAAATCATTGATGTGTGGAAAAGGATACTTGTTCTTAATGGTGACCTTGTTCAACTGGTAATAGAACTGGTGCACCCCGCGGTGATACACTCGGCCAGATGAACCCCTTAGTCAACAACTCCTCAAGCTGCTCCTTCAATTCTTTCAGAGCCATACGGTACGGAGGAATAGATATAGGCGGGGTGTCTGGAGCTAAATCAATGCAGAAATCAATATCACAATCTGGAGGCATGCCCGGAAGATCCAAAGGAAATACATCAGCAACCTCTCGAACAACTAGCACTGAATCAATCGTCGGAGACTCGGTGATGGTGTCCCGCACATAAGCAAAATAGGTCAGAAAACCCTTCTCGACCATATGTCGGGCCTTCAAGAATTAAATAACCTGGCTGGCTGTACTAACTTAGGAACCTCTCCACTCCAGCCTAGGAGACTCGGGCATGGCTAAAGTAACTGTCTTGGCATGGCAATCTAGCACGACATAATAAGGAGATAGCCAATCTATGCCCAAAATAATCTCGAAATCAACCATGTGGAGCAATAAGAGATCCGCTTGAGTCTCGAACCCACAAAATGAGATCACACAAGAACGAAATATCTGGTCTACAACCACAAAATCGCCCACGGGAATGGACACATAAATAGGAGAACCCAAGGACTCACGAGGGACATCCAGAAAATGAGCAAATAAGACCGAAACATAGGAATAAATGGATCCTGGATAAAATAATATCAATGCCTCTCCACCACATACTGTAATAATACCTATGACACGACGTCTGAGGCCACTGCATCTGATTTGGCCAGGATAGCATAGAATCTAGCTGGAGCACCGGAAGACTGAGCCCCGCCAGAATGAACAGGAGTTGGCTGACCTCCCCTTGACTGGCCTCCGCCTCTAGGACGACCCCTGCTGACCTGTCACCCACCTCTAGGTGGCCTGACTGCTGGTGCTGAACCCATAGGCTGAAAACCATACTGTACCGCTTTGCCCCGAAACCTGGGACAATGCCTCTTCATATGACCAGGATCCCCACACTCATAACACCCTCCAGGTATCATAGCCTGCTGCCCCGAAGAGGAACCCTAAATTGCCGGAGAGCGATGTGCACCCTCTGGCATACCACTGTAGTATGGACTGGCGGATCTCGGATAACTGGATAACCACTGGGTGAACTCTGAATAGCTGGAGGGCGGAAGGAACGCTCTGGCATGGCGCTGAAATAAGCCCTCGCTAGAACACCTCGGGGAGGTGGTGGGGGTGCTGAATATGGAGGCCTGCTGGGCTGATCTCTACTGAACTGACCTTTTCCCTGAACTGGGGCACCTCTGAACTCCCTGGAGAATCTAGCCCTCTTGTCCTGCTAACCCTGCTCTCTGCCTCTTAATCGATAGCCCTCAATCCGACGAGCTATCTCGACCATCAGCTGATAAGGAGTCCCCATCTCTATCTCTCGGGCCATGTTGGCCCTATTACCGGAGTGCAACCCTGCTACAAATCTCCATACTCTGTCGACATTGGTAGGCAATATCATAAGTGCGTGGCGAGAAAATTCTGAGAATCTAGCCTCATAATATGTCACTGACATATGTCCCTGCTCCAACTGCTCAAACTGATATCACAGCTCTTCTCTCTCGGAGGGTGGGATATACCTGTCTAGAAACATTTGAGTGAACTGCTCCCAGGTGATAGGAAGAGAATCTGCTGGCTTGCTGAGAATGTAGGACTGCCACCATCTGCGAGCTCTGCCCTCTAGCTAGAAGGTAGTGAAGTCCACTCCATGGGACCCCAGTATCCTCATGTTGTGCAGTCTGTCCCTGCACCTATCAATAAAGTCCTGGGCGTACTCACCCCGCACACCCCCGAAGACTGGAGGGTGCAACTGAGTCCATCTATCCAATAACTTCTGCGGATCGCCGTCCGCAGCTTGTCTGGGCTCAGGTGCTGGTGCTGAAGGCTGGGCCCCACCCACAGGCAACCTAGGGTATAATGAAGTGCTGTTGTCTGGCCTGCACCCTGGGCAGTAGGGATCTGGGCTCCCCCTCATGCCTGAGATGTGGCAGGATCCACTGGAAATAAACCATCCTGGGACATAGTGTCCATGAACGCATCATACGACCCATGATCTCCTAGAATCCTGGCGCCGTCATAAAGTCCACTGGAGCAGGACCTGCTGAGGGCACCTCACCCTGCTCCTCTATAGTAGGGTCCTCTGGTGGTTGTATGACTGGAATAGCTCGGGGACGCCCTGGTCCCCTACCTCGGGTCAGTGCCTTCCCCTGGCCTCTGCCACGGCCTCGAACAACGGGGGTAGCGGCCTCTCCCGAGTCTTGAACCTCGGATGCACGCGTCCTCACCATCTGTGAGAGAATAGAAAAATGAAATTTAGTAAACCATTGACTGCACGATAGAATAAAAATAAGGAGAGGTTTTCCTAACACCCTATAGCCTCCTGAAGATAAGTACAGACGTCTCCATACTGATCCACAAGACTCTAATAGGTTTGCCCGTGACTTGTGAGACCTACGTGAACCTAGTGCTCTGATACTATGTTGTCACGACCCAAAATCATGATCGAGGTCGTGATGGCTCCCAACAGCGTGGTCAGGAGAGCCGCCTCTTAATTTACTAAAGGTTCCTTCTTATTAGATTAAACATTTTAAAATATACTCAGTTTTTAAAAGTTAAAAACATGATTTGACAAGGATAAATAGTTAGTTTTAATCAAGAGAGTCATGGAGAGGAATAAGCCAATATATATATACACAGACCCGTAAACCAAAATAACAACTACGTGTGTGCCAGGAACTAGTGTCACAAGTCCTGCATGCATATTAACAGAATGTACAAAACATAATATACAATCCCACTGTCTGAAAGGAATAGACAGGAAATAAGCAAAAGAAAACTCCAAGGTGCTGCCGAGGATCGTCAGGAGAAGCAACTCACCATGAAGTCGGGTCCAACTAAGATCAAAATCAAGCTCCGGTCTGATAACCAGATGCACCAGCCTCAGAACCTGTAAAATTAAGTACATAATGCAGCATCAGTACATAAACAAATATGTACCCAGTGAGTATCCCGCCTAACCTCAAAGAGGTAGTGACGAGAGGTCGACTTGACACTCACTAAGGTCAAATAAAATGATTAGCAATATATAATATCAGTAACAACCGTACAACGATGATAAAAGCGGTAAACATTTAGAATAACAGTGATTCAAATAAATATACAATTTCTATCTCTTTATTCTTTTCATTCCTTTAAAAATTTATCTGAACACTCAAAATCCATAACAGAATTCTTAACAATTTAACATGCGCATACAAGATAAGGAAACCGGCCTGAGCCATCATAATGATCATATTTGTGCACTGCCGAGGGTCGAATGGCCCGAACAATAATATGTATATATCTTTCAATCTCGCTATGGCGTACGGCCCACTCCTATGAGAGTGGGGGAAATAACACTCCGCTCGTAAATTGCGAAGCGGTCACATGCACACACAATCCACACATTTATTATTCATAAATTACTTTTCTTGAAAAGTCCCCTTCCATGATCTCAGGAAAACAAGCCGCATATACCATTAACTCACTAAGCATATAATACATTTCAAGGAAAACATAAAACATGGTGTAAGCTTAGCTACCCGAACATAACAATAATAGCCGCTACGTATAGACTCTCGTCACCTTGTACGTACGTAGCCCCCACAGTTATCACTTATAGAATTTAAATCACCTAGGGGGACAGTTCCCCCTTACAAGGTACAAAGGAGACTCACGTCACATCGCACTTACTCCCCGAGTCAAGAATGCACCCGAAACCCCGAACTTGACACCCACAGACTCGAAACTAGCCAAATGTTGTACAAATATGTTAATTTATATTCAAAGTAGGGAATTCTCCTATTAGCCAAATTCACCATTTTTGAAGAAATTCTCAAATCCAACCCCGGGCGCGCATGCTCGGATTCTAAAAATTCTCGAAGGAAACACTCACCCATAGCCTAAGGATCATTAATATACGATTTTTACTTGATTTCATAGCTAATTCACGGGTAAATTTTCAAATTATCGAAAGCCCTAGGTTACTACCAAATTCTTGATTTTCACTAATTATGTGATTAAACTTAACTAGGAATTCATGCATGAAGCTAATATTAGAGTAGAATTTACTTACCTTCAATAACCAAGTTATTTGCCCCTCTAAAGTGGTGGAAATCTCCCCAAGGAAGAAGAAGGAAATAAGGAAAATGAGTTGAATCCCGTGTATAAAAACACACTGTCTGAACAGTGTTTCCGCATCTGCGGCTCAAGGACTGCACCTGTGGAAATGGACGAGGAAGCCTGGGCTCGCACTTACGGAGTGGAGACCGGACTTGCGGCTCCACTCCTGCGGAACTTTGTCCGCACCTGCGAGAAACGGCCTGCCCAATGGGGGGTCTCACCTGCGAGGCTGGGACCGCAGGAGCGGTCTCGCACCTGCAGCTGGGCAACCGCACCTGCGGTCACACCAAAACAGGTGCACCAACAGCTATTTCAACTAGTTTTTGGCCTCGTTTGGTGTTCAGGAGGCACCTGGGCCCACTCGAGCCCCCGTCCCAATATACCAACAAGTCCCAAATTATAATACGGACTCGCTCAGGCCTTCAGAACACCCAAAACAACGGTAAAACTCAAAATCACACCTCAAAACCCATAGAACCAAACTAAGGAACGTTAAGTTTTCTTGACTTTGCTAACAACGAGCCGAACCGCCCTATACTATACGGAATGACACCAAATTTTGCAGGCAAGTCATCAATGACATAACGGAACTATTCCCGATCTCGGAATTCCATTCGGACCTCGATAACATAAAAGGACGTACCAAACCACAATAGGAACTTAAGGAACTTCTTATTTCAATATTGGGCGCCGAAACGCTCCCGGGTCATCCAAAACCCATTCCGAACATACGCCCATGTCCGAAATCATCATACGAAACTATCGGAACCATCGAAACTCGATTCCGGGGTCGGTTACCCAAAATTTTGACAAAAGTCAAACTTGGACTTAAAGGCCAACCTTAAGGAACCAAGTGTTCCTATAGCACTCTAAACACTTTCGAATCCCGGAACACCTGCCCCTGCAAGTCATAAGTCAAAATAAGCCGCTATGGGAAGTTTCATTTAGGGGAATGGGGCCCGATAACGCGAAATGATCGGTCGGGTCGTTACACAAGTCGTCTAAATTCCCTCTTCTTGTACTCTCACACAAACTCGTTTCTAAAAGCTTCCAAACTCAACAATGGCAAAACCTTATGAAAATCATTCATCCCCACCGAAGGAACCCACACCCACACCATCTATTACACCTTCAAACACACCTCTGGCTGAAAAGGGAAAGTTTAAAACTCTTGCTCGCAAGACTGTGGCTGGGAGAAAATTATCTAAGAAATTAGATGAACAATTGAAGGCAAGACAGGTCCAGGAACCCCAAAATTTTGAAGAATCATTTAAGTCTGATACTGAAGGGGAAGAAACAGTTTCTTCTGACACTGAACATGTATCATCTTGCCCTAAAGTTACTCGTGAAACAATTTTTTGAAGTTGTTACAGATTTGGATAATAGGTTTTTACTTGTAGGATCTAAGGCAGGTGTTGAAATTACAGAATCTGGAGGATTTGGTGGTAAAAATGAAAAAAGGAAAAGAAAAATAGAGCAAGAGTGCTCGGAGTGCTGTGAGGGAAAAGCGTAAAATAGTGGTCAATTCTTCACCCACTCCTGTTAGTCTAACCAAGGATACAGGTGCAATGGTTGTTTGGGGAGAGGAATCTGCCGGAATAAAGGAGAGTGTGAAGAAAACAGGGGGAAGCGGGTCTAGCGAAGCTGCTGAAGGGCTGGTTCAACTTGGGAAAAATGTAGACGAACATGTTCCATCAGAACAGGAAACCCTCACAGACCTACTGTAAAGAGTGACTGAGAGTTATAATCCAAAGAAGAAACAAAGTTCAAAGGCTAAAACCCCTGGCACTGCTAGGTCAAACAAGAAAGGGAAGGTTTCCCCTGTTGTCACTGTTGAAATTCCTCACACAAGAGGAAGAGCCACAAGAATCCATAAAAAGCATAATGAGGCAGAACTGGAGAAAGTCTTAGAAGAAAGTAGAAGAAAATCAGTTGCTAAGGGAAAGAGGAAGATGGGTGAGCCCATTGAGGCTGTTGACATTGATGAGATGGACCTGGTCCTTCAAGATGAAGATGAGACAGAAGAAGTAGAGGTTCTGAATCCTAAAGCTAAAAAAGACAAGACTTCCCCTAAGAAGTCTGTTTCAGAGTCAAAGTCTGTTGAACCATTCACATTGGCAAAAAGAACCATAGTTGTTGTGAAATCAAGAAAAGTGAAAGTTGTGGAGGAAGAAGAATGGAGTGGAGAGGAAGAAAATGATTCTAATGCTGAGAAAGACAAGATGGCCAAGTTTGGCAATAGGACAATGCAGACTCCTCGGGGACTTGGAGGAGGAAGGAATGGTGCTACTTTTGGAGATGTTGTAGTTGCAAGGCTGGAAGAATGTGGTCCTTCAGATGGATGGCAGGCTGGCCAGAAATTAAATTGTGGAGCTTATGGCCAATTGTGAGGTAAAAGATGGAAAGATCAACAATGTGGTGAAAGGAGTTAAAGTCACCTTTGAGAAGGAGTTAGGAGAGATTCTAGGTGTACCTGCTGAGGATTACAATGACTATAAGAATCTCAAGTGGCCAAGCCTAGAAAATCTTCCTAATGCACTAGTCATTACAAGAAAATTGAGTGACAATGAAGAGGAACTTGAGCCCAAGGCTGCCTATAAAAGTGAAATAAAGCCACTCCACAAAGTGTTGTTCGAATTTGTCAAAAAGTGTGTTCTGCCAATGTTGGAAAGGAGGCACATTGCCACATTCATGGACTTGGTCCTCACGGAATTTTTGGACATTGGGAGGTAGATAAATTGGCCTTGATTTATATATCAGCTTCTCGATAGGGTGCTAAATGACACCATGACTCATTCCATATCCTATGGATTTATTCTCACGGTTGTACTTGCACATTTCAAGGTACCTATGAAGAAGTGGGAGGTTGGTACAAGCAAGGATCATTTTGAGGAAAATACTCTGACTGCTTGTGACTATGAAGTCCAAACCTAACCTAATGAACCTGGTCCTTGATGATAAGTGATAAAAAGGTAAAATGTTTCTAACATTGTGTTGATGTTTAGCTAAGTTGAAACAGGGCCTAAGCTTATGAAAAGTACAAAGTTTTCATCATCAAAAAGGGGGAACTTGTTGGCCCAAGTAAAGGTTGTTTTGAAGATTGACAAAGAAAGTTCAGGCATGAACTAGGTCCATCCCTTGTGTCCACAGACACAGACAAATTCGAGCATATGGGATGCACGTGAAGGAGATAAGCTTAACTTGGTATAATTGATATCTCCTTATCGAAAAGGTTGCATAATTGATAAGGAGAAGGACTCCTTAAACAAAGAGAACCCTATCCAAGATAAGGGATGTGTTAGAAGTTGAGATCAACTAAAACTCTTCCACAAAGGAAGAGTAGCATTAGAACTCTAGTTTTTCCTTCATTCCCTAACACTATATATTACAGGATGTTCTCATTTTACAAGCATGCACAAAAGTTGAAGGTAAATGTGAATTGAGAGCAAAATAGCAAGGCATTTTGCAAGAAATTCGTCTGTGATTCAAGTATGCAAACCTGAAGGTACATGAACCAGATAGAAGAACCAGTTCCAAGTGTCTGTCTTTTATTCTAGTTCAAGTGTAATAGGTGTTTTCATATTGTTCCTTTCAGCCTTATCTAGAGGCAATTGTAATAGTTACTCAGATTATTCAAGTTAGAGTTAACTTGAAGTTGTCCCAACAGTTAGAGGCTAGTTGCCACAACGGGATTAGAGTTAATCCTTATGTTTACAAAAGTATTTTGTAAATGCAGTTTTGGCTCAGTGATTTAGTGAAGTGTTTGGAAAAATCCTACTGAGAAGTAGGTAGCCGGGTGTTTTCCACGTAAAAATACTTGTGTTCTTTATTTCCGCATTTACTACTTCAACAATAGTAGGTTAAGGAACACATAGAAGAACTAGGTCCTTTCATAATCTGTTCAAGTGAAAAATTGGACATCACACAAATCACCCCCCATCTTGTGTGGTAATGAAGTTAAAACATTACATACACTTTTATCTTATTCTTCATTGTTTCTTTTTTCTTTTTTGTGCTTAGGATTTCTTCTTCTTCTTAGTTGCTAAATGAGTTTGTCAAATTTGTTGTTGTTTTTGATAATTTGATGATTGTGTTTTGTTTTTTATGATATTTGAATGTTATGTTTCAAATTTGAACTCATTTAGAGGTAGTTTTGGGTATTGAATCTTGTGTTGGATTGTTGAAATTCGAAAAACAAGTTTATGTTTCATAACTTCAAATTCAAAATCTAAAGTGGCATTAAAGAAATTATACTACTTAAATTCGGATTTCAGAAGTTACATTTGAATGATATAAGAATTCGAAATCTGAAGTTACATTGAAGAGATTCAACTACTTAAGAGTTGAATTTTTGATGTTGCAGTTGAAAGATAGGAGAACTTCAGATTTGATTTCTGAAGTTGCATTGAAAAAATCAAACTAACTCTGATCTGACGAACACACTTTACAAATTTTTTTGTAATGCAGTTATAATTTCAATGGTACCCCGAAAAAGTGGGTGTTTTGAAAATTTCCCTTGTCCAGATTTCGATTTCCCTAACCTTTATCTTTTCTGCTTTTTCATCCCCTTAGATAATACAAAATTTACAAGCAAAAAAAAACGTAAATTTTCTTTTCAGTTTCCTATATTAGTATAAAAAGGTTAATCTTATTTGAAATTCCATTTTCATATCCGAATTTCTTTTCCTTTATTCTGTTACTCTCATCTCTTTAGTAGTTTTTAAAATTTAGTATTTTTTTTGGTGATATGTCTTTTTCTATTTGTTATATTCATCATGTCAATGGCAAATGAGACTCACGCACTTCACCTTGCTTAAAGTTGTTTGATGTATGTTGAATAGGTACACTTTTTCTCTTTTTTCTTTTTTAGTGACGTGAATTCCTATAGAAAAGTGTGGATCAAGGTAATTAGCAAGATAGGAGGGCTACCATAACTCGAGGTTGAATGTGGTGTGAATTTGGGTTCATTTTGTTTGTTTTCTATCATCTAGTGGTGTACTCATGAATATTTGTGAATGATGTGAATATTTGAAGAAGTGAACATGAAAAAAAAAAATTACTAAAGCTCTGAATACTCTCTACAATTCTTTACATTCTCTTCCACAATTCTCGACGCTTAAAATAAGCTAGTAGTACCCCTGTTTATAATAGTACAAGACCTATTTTAACTAGAAATAGGAAAAACTATTCCTATATAATTGCGATTACAAATCCTATTTATACATGAATTAAATAAACTAGAAAATGTAAAATCATAAGCAATTAAGGTTTAATACTACAACTTTGAATTAATTGTCCAAAATTCTTCCGTAATTCAAAGTTATATACGTCTGACTTTTTTTGTGTGTGCTGGAGCACTTCTCTCCAACTTCTACTTTCATTGAGGCACTTGCCTCCAACTCCTGTTGATGTACTGTAACGATCCGACCGGTCGTTTTGAGAGTTGTAGCCATGTTCCCCCAGTTTTTTCTCATTTTGTGTTTTACTGTTGTTTTATAATTTATTAGGGTAGTTGGTTCGGGTCTGGAAGGATTTTGGAATGAATTGTGACATTTCGTCTCATAATGGAAAGCTTAAGTTGGCAAAGTTGACCGGATAATGACTTATGTGTAAATGACCCCGAATTTGAATTCTGATGGTCTCTTAGCTTTGTTGGGTGATTTTAGACTTATGAGCGTGTTTGGACTGTGATTTGGAGGTTCGTAGTGGAATATGGCTTGAAATGGAAAAAGTTGGATTTTTGAGAAATTTGACCGGGAGTGGACTTTTGGTATCGAGGTCTGATTAGATTTCCGGAAGTTGGAGTAGGTTTTTTGTGTCATTTGTGACTTGTGTGAAAACTTTGAGCTCGATCGGACGTGATTTAATAGGTTTTGGCGTAGTTTGTAGAATTTGGAAATTTTAAAGTTCATTAGGATTGAATTGGGGTGCGATTCGTGTTTTTGATATTATTTGAGGCGATTTTAAGGCTCGATTAAGTTCGTATTATGCTTTAAGACTTGTTGGTATGTTTGGTTGAGGTCCCGAGGGTCTCAAGTTGATTTTGGGTAGATAACGGATCAAGGTTTAAAATTTATGAGTTGCTAAAGTTTGAGGACTGCGTGATTAATCACGTCTGCGGAGTGGGCACCGCAGGTGCGAGCCTGCAGAAGCTGGAACAGAGCCGCAGAAGTGGACCAGGAAGGAAATGGCAGAGGTTGCAGGTGCGAGGTTCTTTCCACACTTGCAAGGCCGCCGATGTGGTGAAGAGGGCGCAGAAGCGGAGTGTGAATGAGTGAGGGGTGTAGGCTGTTTCCGCAGAAGTGGATCGTTGGCCGCAGAAGTGCCTACGCAGGTGCGAGACCTGGAGCGTAGGTGCGAGTCCAAGTGATTTAAGTGACTTCCGTAGGTGCGGAGTTTCCACTGCAAAAGCAAATTTTGGTACTGCAGGTGCGGTGCTACTTGGCAGAACATATAAATGCTAGGGTTCACGATTTTGGCTTCATTTTAACATTTCGGACACGTAATTGGGCGATTTTTTAGAGAGATTTCGAATGGATTCTTGAGGTAAGTCACTTGTGGTTTAATTTCTTCAATAATTATGCTTCCCTATTGATTGTATTGTATTATTTGTGGCTAGATTCAAGACGTTCGGAGGTCGATATGCGAGCAAAGGCGTATTAGAGTAGGGATTCTGCTCCGATTGAGGTAAGTAATAGTTCTAAATCTCGTATTGAGGGTATGAAACCCCTGATTTTATGTTGTGATTGGCTTGGAGGTGACGCAGATGCTACGTGACGGGCGTGTGGGCGTGCACCGTTGGAATTGGGACTTGGTCCATTCCTTGGATATTGTGAACTTGAATAGCTTGTTGCCAGCTCCATATTCACCTTGTGGTATAGAACTTTAACTGCAATTTATGTTAGGAATCATGTTTAGGCTACGTGTTGGTAATTTACGAGCCACAGAGGCCGCGTACATGTTAAATTACCTGTTATCTGTTGTTTGCACTCAGTCCCAAATTCTTCATGTATATCATATCTCAGTCTCTATTATTCCTTGTTGATTCATCATATCATTTATGTTGGGCTGATTTTCATGATTTCTGAGAGCCAAAGAGACTGGAGAGATTGGTGACTGAGTGAGGCTAAGGTCCTGATTGTGAGGATATTATTCCTCGTTGATACATCATGTCATTTATGCACGCCGCAACATGATTTATTGATTTTATGCCATGATTGGCTTGATATAGCGCTTGGGTTGAAGGAGCCCTTCCAGAGTGTAACACACCCTTAGTGAGCGCATGTATCTTCCTAGTGTCGAGTGCGGAGCGACTGAGAGGAATGAGTGACAGAGAGAAATGGGTGATTGTGAGGTTAGAGTGAATAGGAGGACTGAGTGACTATTTCTATGAGAGGCTGAATTTGATATCATTGTTGTTGCACATAGCTGACATTTATCACTGTTTTGAATTTTCGGACAGATATTATCTCCAGTTTTACTTGAACTTGACATGTATAAACGGATTTGACTTAAATTGCCGGATTTGAAAGCACGTCTACTTTTCCTTGTTGAGATTATTGAAAAAGAATTATAACTGTGTAGCTCGTCACTATCTTCATTTCCTTATTTAATATTGTTACTTACTGAGTTGATTGTACTTACGCTACACCCTACACGTCGTGTGCAGATATAATTGCTTCCGGTTACGGTGGCTGCTGAGCGAGGAATTGAGATTTCAGAGACTAGTGAGCTAGCTGCATGTCGTTCGCAGGCCTTGACTCTCCTTCATTATTTTTACTTGTATTTAAGTTCTTATTCCTTAGACATTGTTGTAAAGACCCGTAAAATTTTATGGCTAAAAATAATGCCCAAATAGGTCCCCGTGTTGTTATAGCTTTAGAAATTCTTAAAACGGACCCTTTTTGAGTAAAAAGTACCCCGGGACTTAAAAGATATAATTTTCCAGATTTGCGCAGGTCTGCGGTCCACTATGCGATCGCAGATCAGGTATGCGGACCGCATAGTTGTCACATACCTGGACAGTTTGATGTCCATTTTGAGGACAGGTATGCGGCCTAGAATGTGATCGCATTTCATGAATGCGGACCGCATAGTTGTCGCATTATTACACCTTGACTTTTGTGGAGAGAGTTATGCGACGCACTATGCGATCACATAATAGGTATGCGGACTGCATAGTGATCGCATATCTGGGCAGTCTACTTTTCTTTTTGGCCTATTTGAGGGCCAATTATGCGACAGGAATACGGACCGCATAGTAGGAATGCGATCGCATTCCTGACCGCATTTCTGCTTCAGGAGTGTTAATTTTCTAATTTTATACCCGACCCCGAGTTCATTAAAAAACTTACCCCCTTCCATTTTAAAGATTTTCTGAACAAAATAGAGAGAGGGAAGAAAGAGTTCTAGAGAGAGAAAGTCCCAACTTCATCAAAGTGATCCTCCTTCAACATTCAAGCTTGGAACTAATCAAGTAGGGCACCATTTTATTCACCATAAGAGGTAAGCTTATACCCCACCAACCTTAATTTCCAGATTTTGTTAAAATAAAACATTGTTAGGCAAGTTCATGGAGATGGGGGTAGGGGTCTTGCATGCATGTAACCAACTAGTCATAATCTAGTAAAAGCAAATGGGTTAGAGTAATCTTTCACTAAAAAGAGGCCATTTAATCTAAAGGAAAACCTAGTGTTTGATAGAATGCTCAAGTGAGTTCAAGACAAGATCGTTATTCCTAATTCAAAGTTCAATTATGCCACATTGTGAACTAGATTGAAGGTGCTAGAAGGTCCGAAGAATTGTGGTAGAAATTAAGGAAAAATCCCAAACCAAGGTATGTATGGCTAACTTTAATCCTTGTAGAGTCATCTTGTTGGTGTCCGAGAACTCCATATGAAATTCTTGCTTGAATATACGTGAATCGATTTCCCTACTGTGTCGAGGTGTAAGACTTCGTTCTTTGAATTTCTTAGTCAATTAACATGTTATATGAGCTTGCGAAAAAGTGATTCTTTGTGATTATTCTACCATGTGAAAAGCTTGTTAGATGTTGAATACATCGGTATGAGAGAATGTGCTGCAAAACGAAAGAAATGATAACAAATCAAAGTGTTGAACGTATTTAAGTGTTAAATGTTGTGTAGTAAATAATGGAAAAAAAGAAACGGGGATAAACTGTTTGAGCTATATGTTGATGGCATACCGTATATGACACTGTTTGATAAAGATTTTTGTGGCCTTGATTCCATATGGTTACTTGGTTGTTACAAATGAATATCCTTGACAATGAGAATCTTCGTGATTGAATTATTGGTTGAGGTTGCTATTAATTACATTGTTGAACGTATCAAAGTGCTAAAGGTTGTGTAACAAATGACGAAAGTAAATATGGACTGATTTTATTGAGTTAAATGATTGTGGCAACACCATGTATGAATTACTGATTGTGAAGGATCATTGTGCCTTGATTTCAAATAGTTATTGGTTGATATGAACTTATGTTCTTCATGATAAAGATCCTCGTGATATAATTGTTTGTTGTTGTTACTGTGAAATGTTATTGTAAGGTGGGATCGGGTTGCATGCCGCAACAGAAATGTAAGGTGGGATCGGGTTGCACGCTGCAACAGAAGTAATAAGGGTGTAATGTGATTATGAGATGGGATCGGGTTGCACGCCGTAACAGAAGAAATAAGGGTGGATTATGATTATAAGATGGGATCGGGTTGCACGCCGCAGCAGGGGAAACAATTGAAATAAGAAACTATGGAAATCTCATTTCTGATTCTCTGTATCTCTGTGCAATAAGTGTTTGGGTTTCTTTAACTGCCTCATATATGTGTCTTGCTTGATTTTACATATAGTAAAGTTTGTTTATACATACTAGTACCATTCAATGTTACTAACGTCTCTTTTGCTGGGGACGCTACATCTTCTATATGGATGTAAGTGATTCTATAACAGATAGCTCGGTTCGCCGTTAGTGGTGCCTCCTCTTCATCTCTCTAGCAGTTCTGGTGAGCCCCATTTCCTCTCGGGGCCATGTGTAGTCTATATCATCTCATTTTGGTATATTGTGTGTCTTTTAAGGTATAGCCGGGGCCTTGTTGCCGGCTAGTATTGTGTAAACTCCTAGTACACTTAAAGGCTCCGTAGACACTGTGTGGGTTGTATATACGTATTTTGGGTAGCAGTTGTATCTATTCGTAACTGTGGTCCCGTGTTGGGAATATTGTGCTTAGTTTGTATATTTTGGGATATCTAATGTTGAAACTTAAAAGAGGAAAATGAAATTTTGTTGTGAATTCATACCTTGATTCCATTTGCTATTTCATTTACAAATTTGTACATTATAAACATGGGGTGATGCGTTGGGTAGGAAAGGAAATCCAGGTCCGCTTGACCGGGATCATCTGGTTGGGCGCCGGTCTCGTCCCTCGGTTTTGGGATGTAACAAACTTGGTATCAGAGCCTAAGGTTTTAAAAGTGTCCTAGGATGTCTCGGAGCCGTGTCTAGTATAGCCTTTCTTATCGGTATGTTGTTGACCACATCTATAATTAGGGGGCTGCATGAACATTTAGGGAAGTACCATTTTATTGCTATTCTATATCGTGTGATGTGGTGAAAGGTGAGGTTGTCTATCTCTAACTCGTGCATTTTTCCAATTCTCAGTAAATGGCACCCCAAGAAGAGAGCCCGACTCGGCCCAGAGGCCAATGCCACCCCAGGAGTGGCCGTGAATCCTTTATCTGATGGTGCGGGTGAGGATGATTCCCCGACCCTAAATCTGCCTGACTCTTCCATCCCAGACCAGGATATTCCTATTCCCGCTCCAGCGGAGGGTGCTACAGTCCCTCCCGCTGATGTTCCTGATCCTTCCTCAGTCCCAGCTTCCGATCCCGGTATTTCTTATGGGACCTCAGGGGAGCTATTCAGATGTTGACTCAGCTAGTGGCCTCCCAGGCCCAAGGATCACATGCTGCCCCTGCATCCTCTAGCGAGCAAGGGGATTCTTCAGGTTCCAGGGTCAACCAGTTTCTACGGTTAGCCCCTCTAGAGTTCATAGGCTCCGACCCAGATGCTGATCCTCAGGAGTTCATTGATGAGATGTGCAAGACCCTCTGAGTTATGAGGGCTACTGAGACAGAGGGTGTTGAGTTAGCTTCCTATCGTCTGAAAGGAGCGGCATATTCGTGGTTTGAAATGTGGGAGAGTTCCCGTGGAGAGGGGAGCCCTCCGGAAAGGTGTGAGGAGTTTGTGGATGCCTTTATGGATCATTTCTTGCCTGCCAAGATTATGGCAGCCCGTGCTACAGAGTTTGAGGCCCTTAGGCAGGGCAATATGAGTGTGTGGGAGTATCATATGGAGTTCGTGCGCTTGTCCAATTATGTTGTTCCCGTGGTGTCTGCTATGGAGGCTAGAGTTCGTCGATTTGTTCAGGGCCTTGGACCCTTTGTAATTTATGAAGCTGCTACAGCTACTCTGCATTCAGATAAGAACTACGGGAAGATTGTGGGATTTTACCAGGCTACGGAGGCTCGGAAATTAAAGATAAGAATGGAGAGGGAGTGTAGTAGTAGGGCCTGGTTAGCGGGCAACCCTGGAAGTTCAGTTGGAGGAGGGAGATCAGTCCTTGCGAGAGGATCATCAGGGCCATCTCAGTCCTATGCTCAGTCCTTAGCCAGTGCACCGCCACCAGGGCACAGTTATTAGCAGGGAGGTCGCGTTCGACCAGGTTCAGACAGCAGGAGCTTTCATCAGTCAGATCATTCAGGTGGGAGCATGCCCTAAGTGTGGGAGGTTTCATTCTGAGCCCTATTACTTGGACATACCAGTATGCTATAGTTGTGGAGTGAGAGGCCACGTTCGGCGAGACTGTCGTGCACCCCGTTTGGGAACGGGTAGGGGCACTGCTCAGCCATCTAGTTCTTCAGCCGCTACATCTTTGGCATGACCTACAGCTCCAGCAGGGCGCGGTACAGCTAGGGGTAGAGCGCGGGTCGAGGGGTCGCCAAAGTGCGAAGGCTTCCCCAGATGTTGTCACAGGTATTATGACTGTCCAGTCACATGATGTGTGTACTCTTATTGATCTCGGGTCTTCTTTGTCATATGTTACTCCATTGATTGCTTCAAGTTTTGGGATAGAACCCGAACAGCTTCACGAGCCATTTTCTGTGTCGACTTCGCTTGGTGATTCTATTACGGCCGTGTGAGTCTATAGAAATTTTGTTGTCACGGTGCGTTGTCGGGATACCAAGGCCGATCTTATTGAGTTAGAAATGGTAGATTTTGATGTAATTATGGGGATGGATTGGCTCTATTCATGCTTTGCTAAACTCGACTGCCGAACCAGAATTATGAGGCTCGAGTTTCCTAATGAATCAGTTATCGAGTACGAAGGGAATAGCATTTTGCCAAGAGGTAGATTTATTTCCTACCTTAAAGCCTCCAAGATTATCAAAAAAGGGTGTATCTACCATTTGATCTGAGTTGCAGACACCACTTCAGAGGTGCCTGCTCCCGAATCTGTGCCTGTTGTGAATGAATTTCTTGAAGTATTTCCGGACGAGCTTCCTAGGATTCCTCCAGATAGAGAGATCAATTTTGAGATTGATGTACTGCTAGATACGCAACCAATATCTATTCCACCTTACCGTATGGCGCCATCCAAACTGAGAGAGTTAAAAGAACAATTGAAAGATCTGTTAGAAAAGGGTTTCATACGTATGAGTGTGTCGCCTTGGGGCGCACCGATTCTTTTTGTCAGAGAAAGACGGATCGCTTTGGATGTGTCCCATTGCCTCGGATAGATGACTTGTTCGACCAGTTGCAAGGTGTTAAGTTCTTCTCAAAGATTGATTTGCGGTCCGAGTATCACCAGTTAAAGATCAGGGAGCAGGATATTCCTAAGACTACCTTCAGGACTCGATATGGGCACTTTGAATTTCTGGTAATGTCTTTTGGGCTAACCAACGCCCCAAAAACTTTTATGGATATTATGAATCGGGTTTTCAAACCGTTTCTTGACTCATTTGTGATTGTCTTCATTAACGATATCCTTGTTTATTCGCGAAGTCAGGAAGACCATGCTACTCACCTCAGGGCAGTTCTGGAGACTCTTCATCAGCACCAGTTGTATGCAAAGTTTTCAAAATGTGAATTTTGGCTAGAATCAGTCACCTTTTTGGGCCATGTTGTTTCCAGGGAAGGGATTCGGGTTGATCCCAAAAAGATTGCAGCGGTAAAGGATTGGCCTAGGCCAACGACCCCGACATAGATTTGCAGTTTCTTGGGTTTGGAGGGATATTATCGGAGGTTCATGGAGGGATTTGCTACCCTCTCCTCCCCATTGACTAAGCTGACATAGAAGTTAAGTTCTAGTGGTCCGATGCTTGTGAAAAGAGTTTTTCAGGAACTGAAATTGAGATTGACTACGACGCCAGTGTTGACCTTGCTAGAGGGTACAGAGGGATTTGTGGTTTATTGTTATTCTTCAAGGGTTGGTTTGGGGTGTGTGTTAATGCAGTGCGGTAAGGTAATAGCGTATGCTTCATGACATCTCAAGAATCACGAGAAGAATTATTTGACGCATGATTTGGAGCTCGTGGCGGTTGTGTTTGCATTGAAAATATGGCGGCATTATCTTTATGGGGTCGATGTGGATGTGTTCACAAACCACAAGAGTCTTCAGTATATATTCAAACAAAAGGATTTGAACTTAAGGCAACGGAGGTGATTAGAATTTCTCAAGGATTATGATATGAACATTTTGTACCATCCAGGAAAGGATAATGTGGTAGCCGACACTTTTAGTCGGAAATCCATGGGTAGTTTGGCTCATTTGGAAGTAGGTCAGAGGCTTTTGGCTCGGGAGGTTTATCAGTTGTCCAGTCTGGGGGTATGTCATTCGGCCTCAGGTGAAGGGAATGTCGTGGTGCGTAACGGAGCGGAGTCTTTGCTTGTAACGGAAATCAAGGAAAAGCAATTCAGAGATCCAGCATTATAGTTGAGAGAGGCAATTCTGAATCTTAAGACTACATCATTTTCACTCGGCAATGATGACGGTGTTTTGCGGTGCCAATGGAGACTATGTGTTCCGGACGTAGATGATCTTCGGGAAAGGGTAATGGCAGAGGCTCACAATTCCAGGTATTCAGTACACCCAGGTTCTACGAAGATGTATCATGATCTCAAGGAGATTTATTGGTGGAATGGTATGAAGAGGGGTGTGGCGGACTTTGTGGCTAGGTGTCCGAATTGTCAACAAGTGAAGGCCGAGCATCAGAGGCCTAGTGGGTTGATGCAGCTTATGGAAATACCAATGAGGAAATCGAAGATGATCAATATGGACTTTGTGGTGGGATTACCTCGCAATCAGCGCAAGTTCGACTCATTTTGGTTAATAGTGGATCGGCTAACAAAGTCGGCGCACTTTTTGCCAGTCAAGTCCACCGATACTGCAAAACAGTATACTATGTTATATATCAAAGAAATAGTCAGGCTCCATGGCACTCCAGTATCTACTATCTCGGATCGACGGGCCCAGTTCACAGCTAACTTTTGGAAGAAGTTTCAGCAAAGTTTTGGTACGGAGGTAAATCTCAACACATCATTCCATCCGCGGACTGATGGGCAGGCAGAGCGGACCATTCAGACTGTTATGGACTTGTGTATTAGATTTCAAGGGCAGCTGGGATGATCACTTGTCGCTTATAGAATTTTCTTATAATAACATTTTCCATGCTAGTATTCACATGGCCTCATTTGAGGCATTGTACGGAAGGAGGTGTAGGTCTCCGATTAGATGGTTCGAGGTTGGCGAGGCGGAACTGCTAGAACCAGATCTTGTGCACCAAGCTATGGAAAAATTTAAAGTCATTTAGGAAAGGATGAAGACTGCTCAGAGTCGTCAGAAATCCTATGCGGACGTTCGTCGAAGAGATTTGGATTTTCAAGTTGATGATTGGGTATTCTTGAAGGTGTGGAGTGATGCGGTTTGGGAAGAAAGGGAAATTGAGCCCAAGGTATGTCGGTCCATATAGGATTGCTCAAAGGATAGGACATGTGACTTATAGGTTGGAATTGCCCCCTGAGATGTCATTAATACACCCAGTGTTTCATGTGTCCATGTTGAAGAAAGTGATTGGCGATCCATCCGCCATTGTGCCGATTGAGACGATTGTTATTCATGAAGGATTGTAATATGAAGCGGTTCAAGTTTCTATTCTTGATAGGCAAGTCCTTAGATTGAGTAACAAAGAGATTGCTTTTGTTAAAGTATTATGGCGGAGTCAACAAGTCGAAGAAGCCACATGGGAAGCGAAAAATGAAATGAAAGAGAAATATCCCCATTTGTTCGAATAAGTCCGGTAGTGGTTTTGAAAGTTGTCATTCCTAAGCAATTATATATTATGTTAAATTTTGTGCAAGAACACTCCACTCCCCTAATTAACCTAATATTGTGACTTCTCAAACTTTGTGCCATAAATGTATATGTTGTTGCGATTAGTTGGATTATGTGCAACTCATTGAAATAGCTGAATTATGTGCAACTCATTGTAATAGTTGAATTATGTTCAAATTTGTGGAATTAACCGAATAATGTGAGGCTTGTGGAAGTAACTGAATTATATGTAGCTTGTTGAAATGACCGGATTATTTGCAAGTTGATAGAGTAATTGGTAATGTGTGGAATTGGTTAAACATGTGTTTCGGGGGCTCTCTGACAGGTAGATAGGCCTAATTACAAAGGAAACTATGGCGAACTTTTCAGGAAATATCGAAGTTAGTAAAAATTTGGGGGTTGGCTTATTTTGTGTTTTTCCTACTCTAGTGATTCCCCGATACTCATTCGCANTTCAGGAAATATCGGAGTTAGTAAAAATTTGGGGGTTGGCTTATTTTGTGTTTTTCCTACTCTAGTGATTCCCTGATCCTCATTCGAGGACGAATGATTTTAAGTGGGGGAGAATGTAAAGACTCGTAAAATTTTATGGCTAAAAATAATGCCCAAATAGGTCCCCGTGTTGTTGTAACTGTAGAAACTCTTAAAACGGACCCTTTTTGAGTAAAAAGTACCCCGGGACTTAAAAGATATAATTTTCCATATTTGCGCAGGTCTGCGGCCCACTATGCGATCGCAGATCAGGTATGCGGACCGCATAGTGGTCACATACTTGGACAATTTGCTACTTTTGAGGACAGCTATGCGGCCTAGAATGCGATCGCATTTCACGAATATGGGCTGCATAGTTGTCGCTTGCACCTTGACTTTTACGGAGGGAGTTATGCGACGCACTATGCGATCGCATAACAGTTATGCGGACCGCATAGTGGTCGCATACCTGGGCAGTCTACTTTTCTTTACCCATTTGAGGGCCATTTATGTGACAAGAATGCGGACCGCATAGCAGGAATGTGATCGCATTCCTGACCGCATCTCTGCTTCGGGACTGTTAAATTTTAATTTTATACCCGACCCCCAGTTCATTAAAACACTTACCCCCTTCCATTTTAAAGATTTTCTGAGCAAAATAGAGAGAGGGAAGAGAGAGTTCTAGAGAGAGCAAGTCCCAACTTCATCAAAGTGATCCTCCTTCATCATTCAAGCTTGGAACTAATCAATTAGGACACCATTTTATTTACCATAAGAGGCAACCTTCTACCCTATCAACCCTAATTTCCAGATTTTTGTTAAAACGAAACATGGTTAGGTGAGTTCATGAAGATGGGGTAGGGATTTTGCATGCATGTAACAAACTAGTCATAATCTAGTAAAAGGAAATCGGTTACAGTAATCTCTCACTAAAAATAGGCTATTTAATCTAAAGGAACACCTAGTGTTTGATAGAATGCTCAAGTGAGTTCAAGACATGATCGTTATTCCTAATTCTAAGTTCAATTGTGTCATATTGTGAACTCGATTGAAGGTGCTAGAAGGTCCAGTAAATTGTGGTAGAAATAAAGAAAAAATCCCAAATCAAGGTATGCATGGCTAACATTAATCCTTGTAGAGTCATCTTGTTGGTGTCCGAGCACTCGTTATGAAATTCTTGCTTGAGCATATGTGAATCGATTGCCCTGCGTTGATGCGTGGCTAGAATCCATAGTTTTAAGCATTATGTACCTTACATTTTATGTGCTTTTGTGATAAAAATACACGTTATATATGCATAATGGAGTCGATTTCATGTGTAGGTGAATTCGAGATGGAAGCCGAGCTAAATAGGTGCATAAACGTCAAAAATATGCTCAAGAGTCGAAAAGGAGTGACCCGGGCCATAGTCGGGCATTTTGGCCCTAAAGCCTGGCCTGCCCAGGCGTTAGTGGGGTGTTTGAGGCTTAAATCCATGTCTACCCAGGCTATAGTGGGGCGTTAGAGCCCAAACGCCAGGCCTACCCAGGATATAGTGAGGCGTTAGAGCCTAAATGCCAGGCCTACCCAGGCTATAGCTAGGCATTTGGGGCTTAACGCCTGGGGTCCCTGGTCCGGGAAATTCTGAGTTTTGAAGGTTTTAAGTGTTTCCCAGTTTGAATAGAAGTCTCCTACACGTTTAGGGTTTATCTCAAACATATAAATAGACCCAAAAACACAACTTTGAAGGGAGGAGGCCATTTTTGGAAAGAAGATTAACACAAGATCATTGAGGAAGCAAAGGATTATCAGTTTTCTTCATCTTATTCTAGTATTTTCCACTTATGCAAAACTTATGCAATTGTTTGATTCTAGCATGAGTGGCTAAACACCCATTGTTTTAGGGTTGTGGTTTAGCCATGAATATTATTATTCGACATTAACTTAACCTTGATTATGGTTCACTCAATATATGGTTGTTTCTTCAATTCTGCGTTTAATTGCTTAATTGTTTGGCCAACA
>ML329544.1:0-10811 GCA_005239505.1 Nicotiana paniculata | reverse complement strand
TATAAATTGACTATCGGTAAATTGAAAACAAGGGTTATCACTATCAAGAATAACAGGTGGAGGGGGACGGGTAACAGGTCTAGGTCGGGTAGCCGTGGCTGAGGGAGTAGTAGTAGCTTGCCTACTAGATTCACCAATTTTAGCTTTTCCCTTACCACCAAACATTTTTTTCAAAGAAAAGTCCATATTAATTATAAGGAAAACAAATTAAACAAATAAAACTATAATATTAAAATNCAATTATAGAAGAAAACTAGAGAGAGATTGATGATTTTGTGAGTAAAAATGAAAGAATGAGGGGGTATTTATAGTTGAGAATAGGGAAAAAGTATAATTATAAAAAGTTTGGGGTTAAAGTAAAGTTTGGGGGCCAAATGGATATTTTTAAAAAATCCAAACGGCTAAATTAAAGGGACAACTACTAGATTTTAAAATTCTGACCGTTGGTCATTTTTTAAATAATTTTTTTTTTTTTTAAAAAAAAAATAGTCATTTGGCCCGTTTGAACCGGCCCAGGCCCGCCTGCCGGTCCTGGGCTCACGGGCCCTCCCCATATGGGCTCACAGGCCCGTCTAGACCGGACCCACCACGGGTCGACCCGTTTAGCCCACAAGCCCACATGGTTCGCGGGCCTGGTCCGGTCCCGGGTCAGGCCCGGGCCACCTGCGGCTGCCAACCTTACTTTAAACTCACTTTTATGAGGGGGGGGGATGTGACTTGTGAAGGAGGAACGTGAATTTTGAAGGGGAGAAGACATTGGGAACATTCTTGGAGGAAAAAATCATGGAGTTCTTCATTCATTCATCTTTTCTTTATAAATTGTTTATGCAAAATACATGAAAAATTGTTACTACAAACATGAATGGCTAAGCACTCTAGTTCTAGGGTTGTGGTTGTCATGAATATTGAAGTTTATTAATTACATTTCCGTTAATTCGAGTTATCATATTTGGTTGTTTCTCTAATTCTGTGTATAAGTGCTTAATTGTTTGGCCAGCAGTTGAGTTCTATTACTATCTATGCTATGCTTGGGAAATCCTATTTAGATTAGAGTATAATTAGAGAGAGCTTGTTTCTGAACCCATGACTCGGTAAAAGATTTCGCGATTAGAATAGGAATATACCTTACTGTCTTGCTTAGTTGAATACAGTATTATATTCGGTTATGATTGATTCAAGACCATAGGAATATAGGTTGGTTATATTATGGATAGGCGGATAGTATTGTGGGAACATACTATTTATATAAATGATCCGATCAACTAGCAAACATAGATAATTTAGATTAACAGGTGTAATTACAAACTCAATAGGATAGATAAATCGAACACAACCCTGGAATCTATATCTCCCTTGGATACGTGTTTAAATTTTGCAATAGTAGTTGTAATAGAAAAGTTAAGCGTTTGATCATCTTGGACAGTAAATTGCTTTTAGTTTGCTTAGTTAACGGTTAATCTAAGTCTTTATGAGTTCGACATCTGACTTTCGAATCACTTTATTACTTAACGGCCACATACAATTGCATGTACTTGGGGAACCAACATTTTCTTAAAAGCTAAATAGTTTAAAGGAAATTTATTAAGTATTTAGTGTGAAGGAGCATAATATAATGTGAAAGTAGAGTGAGTAATTTTTTGGTGTCACGACCCAAACCCATGGGCCGCGACGAGCACCCGGTACCTTACTCAACCGAGTACCAACATAACGTACCTTTTCATGTCATACTATCATAGATAACTGAGCCGGAAAGCTTCCGTGATATAAGTAGAATACAACATGTAATACCAACTTATACATAAGATATACGGGCTTATAAGACCAAAATAACCACTCGTACACTGAACATAGGTCGACAAGGCCATACAATCTTTTACATACATGACATCCGTCTACAAGCCTCTAAGAATACATAATTTTCATAAAGTTCGGGACAAGTTCCGCCATACCAAAGAATACACATCTAAATCATACTAACCAAACAAGCAACTCCAAAGCAAATTGAGTGCACCAACATCTTCTGCTGAGTTGATAGCCTACTTGAAGGGCTCTCGACCTGTCTATAGGGACCTGCGGGCATGAAACGTAACGTCCCCAGGCAAAATAACGTCAGTACAAATAATGTACCGAGAATGTAAGGAATGAAAATCAGTAAATAATAGATATAAGAGAAACATGGAGTAAAAGACTCGACATATATGTTTGTATAGCTCTGTTAATCATTTAATTTTTATAATGTCATGCATATGCGTATAAATGTCATACCATGCATAGACATATGCGTTCATAATATCATCAAGCCTCTGAGGGCATCCCATCATATCATTTCGGCTACTATGGGCAAATCATCAACGTATACCAGTTGATCAGGTGGTGGTGCGTATATAATGTCGTAACCTTTTTCCCATATTCCATATAAATATAATATACATATATATATGCGTATATAACGTCATCTGGTCATGTGTCAATATACATGCAATTCATAAGAAATACATTAGTAAGATTTTTTCGGAATGGCATAAAAATCACTATGCCTTTCAGATAAACTTTATCAAATACATATTTTTTTTGAGACTCATGAAAAGAAGATATAATAATAATAATTCACATGGGGAATCAAGAATATAGACATCCCTACTATTTCTATGAATATAGTAATTTATGAAAGTTACGTATTTTGCTCATTTCATTTGTATTATTTGGATCATGCTAAAAAGAAAGAAGGGATAGCCTTAACATACCTGGAGTAGGGAAAAATCTATGTGATATTTTTTTAGAAGGATTGCACCGTACTCCATTAGAATCGCAAAATCTCATGCTATATAGTAAAAATGATTTATGTACGAAATGTTTTGAAGTAATACGTTGCTATTGCAATCCATGAACTTTGATGAAGCTTTTTGACGTGAAAATGTTAAAGTTATACAATTCAAGAGATTTGGAATTTTGACGTGAATGTTAGAGTTATACAATTCAAGGATTGGAATTATGGAAAAAGTGAAGTATAAAGTGATGATTAGGCACCAACCCCTCTTAATTGTGACATCTTGCAAATTTGAATTCAAGAGTCACTCAAGAATCATGTGTTGCTGTCACGTGGGGAAATTTTAGTCTTATCCAACATTAGCCACTTAATTCATTAATTTTTTATTAACCAATAATTATTCAATTATCCACATAATTAGGAATTATCTCAATTTACTTAAAATACCACTTACTTTTAATACACTTTGCACACCTTTCTATTATGGTCATGTGGTACCTTGTATGGTACTAGTCCATAAATGCCGGGTATTTTAGCTCGGTCCGTATCCCAGAATGTCAAACTTCGGTGAAATTTATTTTCTTCAATTTGCTTACCCTCTCACCCTCACGAATTTATTCATCACTTGTTTGAAATATCATAATGCTTATAATTTTAAAATAATCTCATTCCCGAACTTACGTCGATTAACTTACGAAAAAACTTTAACATACGAAAATACGAGATGTAATATCTCATTTCCGAGCTTCCATAAATTTACTTATGACGTACTTTCACGAACAAAAATATAGGATGTAACATCATTCCCCCCTTTGGAATATTCGTCCTCGAACGTTGACTGATGTACTTATCATTCTCATAAACCCTAGCTCTTGCGAATACTTTAATATTGATCTTTCCATTTAGGCAACTATTCTGTAAGTAATTCCAAAGGCCAGGGCATTCCTCCCTTTAGGCCTCTTTCTCACACCACGACTTGTGGTCGGAATCCTTCCAATCTCGTAACTGTTGCTATCTTCTATCACGCAACCTGTACGACTTTTTCCTTGTATGTGCGCCTATGCGACTCTTCTCTCCTCTTTCCTACAGCCTTTAGCCAATCTCTAGGCCTTATTTCGCAAACATATATAGAGCTTGATAAAATGTCCCTCTGGGCATCTGTAGGTATACTGAAGTTCTTCGCTCGGTACTTTGTCGAACTTACGAATATTATTATACCTTATTTCATAGATCCGCTTATCCATTCGTATGACTTTACTGCATCTAGGTAGGTCATACTATACCATAACTCTTACTTTGATTTATCGTTACTGAGGTGTGCTACCGAACTCCAGGTTACTTTCGTTATTTATCCCATATTTATAAATCTAAGTCCTTTAATGCTTCCTTGTACTTACTCATCTTAAGAATGACGGCCTAATCTCACCTCATACTTTATGACTTGTGTTCATCATTGTTGATTCACCTCAATATTGATCTAGAATATACCACTGATAACTTGAAACCTCTTACGTAATCACTAGTGCTTATGTTGCATCATGGAACATTTGAAATGATTTTTCCGATCCACTTAGCGGTGATATTGTACTTCGATGACCTAGCATCCCAATGTGATTGACTTACGTGGGTATTTTAATCCTGAACAATTCATGAAATCCTCTTCAAATCATTACTCAATCGAAGGCCCAAACGTCATCCTTTATCTATCACAATTATACCCTCATGGTACTACAAGGGCAGCATTCCATCTCTTCTAAATGCTACTAGTCTTAGACTCCTTTGAGTTCATTCAGTTATACTGAGCTTTCTACAACTTAGAGAAACCATCAGCTCTCTTGTTTACATGGGCTTAATCCTGAGGACTTATCCATTCTCGTCACCTTCTCACTTTCCCTTTCTTATACTTACTCTTGTCCTCCTAAAACCTTGTCATTTTTCCATACTTTAGCTTGCGGCCTATACATATCTATTTATATTACTCGCAACCTTCCTTCAACTTGATTGCACCATAAATTTCCTTATGTTATTCTGGAACGTCAAGTGAGACACTGCATTGTCTCTAACTCTTCTTTACTCTCTTAACTAGACCTCTAGATTCTTAGAAACCATGGGCTGTAAGGTATGTCACTAATGACACTGCTATTATTCCTGGATACTAGATCCCGACGCTTCTAACCCCTATCTTAAGTACGAATCTGCTTTTTAGTATCTCGTACGTTGCCCACTTTTACCTTACTTACCTTAAAGTCTCACATCACATCTTCTATCTCTTTCATGACCTCCCCTCCACATAGGTATAATTCACATCCGCGTCTTGAACTTCTATTATAATGCACGCACCTCTTTACACAATCTCGTGAAAGCTTCATACTAACTTCTTATGAGGCTGGTACTCTTCTAACTGGCTTTATCATAGAGCCGTTTGTAAAGACCCGTAAAATTTCTATATCTAAAATAATGCCCGAATAGGTCCCTGTGCTGTTATAACTGTCTAAATTTTTAAAACGGTCTTATTTTGAGTAAAAAGTATCCAAGAACTTGAAAGATTAAATTTTCCAGAAATTACGCGTTATGCGACGCACTATGCGATCGCATAACAAGTATGCGGACCACATAGTGGTCGCATGCCTGGACATGCTACTGACCAAATGGAGGACAACTATGCAGCCCAGAATGCGATCGCATTTTGGGTATGCGGACCGCATAATTATCTCATTCTTTCCCCATGGTTTTTGCGAGGGAGGTTATGCGACGCACTATGCGATCGCATAACAGGTATGCGGACCGCATAGTGGTCGCATTCCTGACCGTATTTATGTGTTGGGGCTCCTATTTTTTAAATTTTAAACCCGACCCCCTATTTTATAAAACACCCCTTCCCTTCATTTCTAACAATTTTCTGACCAAAAATAGAGAGAGAAGAAGAGAGCTCTTGAGAGAGAAGGTTTCACCATCATCCAATTTGATTTTCCAAAATCACTCAAGCCCTGAAATTATCGAGTTATTGTCATCTTCTTCACTCAAAGAGGTAAGTCTTCACCCTATTTCCCCAATTTCTCAGATTTTGGGTAAGAATAAAACACACATAGGTTGGTTCTTGAAAATAAAAAAGTTGAAATCTTTCATGCATGTGAGTTAAACCCCGTATTCTAGTAAAGGGAAAAATAAGTTTGGGTAATTATTCTTAAAAAGGGGTTAGTAGTCTAAGGGGTCACATAGTGTTTGATAAAATGCTCAATTGAGTACAAGATTCATAATTCTAAGTGAAATATGTCACATTGTGGAATAGATTGCCGGTGCTAGACGATCCGGTTAATTGTGATAAAAATTAAAAAGGGGACGACTCGAGGTATGTATGGCTAACTTTAATCTTCATAGAGTCACCTTGTTGGTCCAAACATTCGGTATAAGTTTCTTGCTGAGTATATGTGAATTGATTGTCCGGTTGTGTTGAGGTGTGAGATTTCATTCTCTGATTTTTCTTAGTCGACTATTGTGATAATTGAAATTGTGAAAGGTGACTTCTATGTGATTACTCTATCATGTGCAAGGTTCGTTAAATGCTTGAGTATGTTGATATGAAAGAATGGTAACAAACTCAAATGTGTAAATGTATCTAAGTGATAAGGGTTGTGTAACAAGTGATGAAAGGGAGTTGTGAATTGATCTAATTGAACTAAATGACCATGGAAATATCGTATATGACTCATTGTTGGCAAGGTTTATTGTGGCTTAACTTCATATGGATTGTTGGTTGTAATGAATTTATATTCTTGTTGATGAGCATCTTTGTGGTTGAATTAATGGATGATAAAGACTATTGTGAACACATGATTGGTTGGGTGTTATGAAATTGTACTCTTGATGATATGAAACCCTGTGATTGAATTGTGGGTTGTTATTGTTTGCCATGAAATATGATGGTCCGGTGGGATCGGGTTGCACGCCGCAACACGAAGTAATAAGGGTGGAGAAGTAACAAGGGTGGAGTGTAAATTGTACGGTGGGATCAGGTTGCATGCCGCAACACGAAGTAATAAGGGTGGAGAGGTAACAAGGGTGGAGTGTAAATTGCACGGTGGGATCGGGTTGCACGCTGCAACACGAAGTAATAAGGGTGGAGAGGTAACAAGGGTGGAGTGTAAATTGCACGGTGGGATCGGGTTGCACGCTGCAACACGAAGTAATAAGGGTGGAGAGGTAACAAGGGTGGAGTGTAAATTGTAAAGTAGGATCGGGTTGCATGCTGCAACACGAAGTAATAAGGGTGGAGTGTAAATTGTACGGTGGGATCGGGTTGCACGCAGCAACATGAAGTAATAATGGTGGAGAAGTAACAAGGGTGGAGTGTAAAGTGTACGGTGGGATCGGGCTGCACGCCGCAACATAATGTAATAAAGCTGATGTGATTGTGTTAAAATAAGAATCTGTGAGGCTCTCAATTGTATTTGTTTCTGTATCACTGTGCACTATGTATTGGTTCCTTTAACTGCTTTATATCTGTGCATCTCTTGATTTTACTTTGAGTAAAGTTTCCTCATACATAATATTACTATTCCACAGTACTAACGTCCCTTTTTCCCGGGGTGCTACATCTTTTATATGGATGTAGGTGGGTCCATAGCAGGTAGCTCAGCTCGCCGTTAGTGGTTCCTCCTCCTCATCTTTCAGCAGTACTGGTGAGCCCCACTTCATCCCGGGGTCGTGTGTAATTCATGCCATCTCTTTTGAGATTGTTATGTATTGTAAGGTGTAGCCAGGGCCTTGTTGCCGGCAAGTATTGTATAAACTCCTAGTATTCGTAGAGGCTCCGTAGACAAGATGTGGGTGTATATATGTATTTTGGATAGTAACTGTACGTATTTGGAATCGTGGTCCGTATTGGAAAGTTATGTAATTATTGTGTATGTTTTTGGGAATCAACTGTTGAAATGCTAAAAGAGAAATGATATTGAGTTTGTATTTCCATGCTTAAATCCTAAGTTGCTATTTCATATGGAATATGGTACATTGTATATACGGGGGAACGCATTGGGTAGGAAAGGAAATCCATGTCCGCTTGACCGGGTTCACCTGGTTAGGCGCCGGTCTCGTCCCTCGGTTTTGGGGCGTGACAAACTTGGTATCAGAGCCTAAGGTTTTAAAAGTGTCCTAGGATGTCTCGGAGCCGTGTCTAGTAGAACCCTTCTTATCAATGTGTTGTCGGCCACATCTATAATTTGGAGGCTGCATGGACATTTAGGAAAGTACCCTTTTATTGCTATTCTATATCGTGCGATGTGGTGGAAGGTGAGGTTGTCTATCTCTAACTCGTGCTATGCTAAACTCGACCGCCGAACCAGAATTATGAGGCTCGAGTTTCCTAATGAATCAGTTATCGAGTGGGATGGAAATAATGTTGTCCCAAGAGGTAGATTGATTTACTACCTTAAAGCCTCAAAGATGATCTCAAAAGGGTGCATCTACCATTTGGTCCGGGTTGAGGACACCACTTCAAAGGTTCCTGCTCCCAAATCTGTGCCGGTTGTGAATGAATTTCTTGAAGTATTTCCGGACGAGCTTCCTGGGATTCCTCCAGATAGAGAGATCGATTTCGGGATTGATGTATTTCCAGATACGCAACCAATATCTATTCCACTTTACAGGATGGCGCCAGCAGAATTAAGGGAGTTGAAGGAACAATTGAAAGGTCTATTAGAAAAGGGTTTCATTCAGCCTAGTGTGTCGCATTGGGGCGCACCGGTTCTTTTTGTCAGAAAGAAGGATGGATCGCTTCGGATGTGTATTGATTATCGGCAGCTCAATAAGGTCACCATCAATAATAAATACTCATTACCTCAGATAGATGATTTGTTCGACCAGTTGCAAGGTGCTAAGTTCTTCTCAAAGATTGATTTGCGGTCCGAGTATCACCAGTTAAAGATCAGGGAGTAGGATATTCCTAAGACTGCTTTCAGGACTCGATATGGGCACTTTGAATTTCTGGTAATGTGTTTTGGGCTAACCAACGCCCCAACAGCTTTTATGGATCTTATGAATCGGGTTTTCAAAACCGTTTCTCGACTCCTTTGTGATTGTCTTCATTGACGATATTCTTATTTATTCGCGGAGTCAGGATGATCATGCTAATCACCTCAAGGCAGTTCTGCAGACTCTTCATCAGCACCAACTATATGCAAAGTTTTCAAAATGTGAGTTTTGGCTAGAATCAGTCACCTTTTTAGGCCATGTTGTTTCCAGGGAGGGGATTGGGGTTGATCCCCAAAAGATTGCAGCGGTGAAGGACTGTCCTAGGCCAACGACCCCGACAGATATTCGCAGTTTCTTGGGTCTCGATGGGTATTATCGGAGGTTCGTGGAGGGATTCTCTACTCTCGCCTCCCCATTGACTAAGCTGAAGCAGAAAGCAGTTAAGTTTCAGTGGTCTGATGCATGTCAAAAGAGTTTTCATGAATTAAAGTCGAGATTGACTTCGGCACCAGTGTTGACCTTCCCAGAAGGCTCAGAGGGATTTATGGTTTATTGTGATGCTTCAAGGGTTGGTTTGGGGTGTGTGTTGATGCAGTGCGGGAAGGTAATAGCGTATGCTTCAAGACACCTCAAAAATCACGAGAAGAATTATCTGACGCATGATTTGGAGCTCGCAGCGGTTGTATTCGCATTAAAGATCTGGAGGCATTATCAGTATGGGGTCCTGTGGACATGTTCTCAGACCACAAGAGTCTTCAATATTTATTCAAACAAAAGGAGTTAAACTTAAGGCAGCGGAGGTGGTTAGAGTTGATCAAGGATTATGATTTGAATATTTTGTACCATCCAGGGAACGCGAATGTGGTAGCCGACGCTCTTAGTCAGAAATCCATGGGTAGCTTGGTACATTTGGAAGCCGGTCAGAGGCTTTTGGCTCGTGAAGTTTATCAGTTGACCAGTCTGGGGGTCTGTCTTTCGGCCTCAGATGAGGGGAATATCGTGGTGCGTAATAGAGCGGAGTCTTCGCTTGTAGCAAAGGTCAAGGGAAAGCAATTTAGGGATCCAGCTTTGGTGCAATTGAGGGAAGCAATTCTGAATCTTATGACTAAAGGATTTTCACTCGGCAGCTATGACAGTGTTTTGCGGTGCCAAGGGAGACTATGTGTTCCGGGCGTGGATGATCTTCGGGAAAGGGTAATGGCAGAGGCTCACAATTCCAGATATTCAGTGCACCCAGGTTCTACGAAGATGTATCATGATCTCAAAGAGATTTATTGGTGGAATGGTATGAAGAGGGGTGTGGCGGACTTTGTGGCTAGGTGTCCGACTTGTCAGCTAATGAAGGCCGAGTATCAGAGGCCCGATGGATTGACGCAGCTTATGGAAATACCAATGTGGAAATGGGAGATGATCAATATGGACTTCGTGGTGGGGTTACCTCGCACTCCACGTAGGTTCGACTCGATTTGGGTGATAGTGGATCGACTCACGAAATCAGCTCACTTCTTACCAGTCAAGTCCACTGATACTGCAGAACAGTATGCTCAGTTGTATATCAAAAGAAATAGTTAGGCTCCACCGCACTCCAGTATCTATTATCTCGGATCGAGGGGCCTAGTTCACACCTAAATTTTGGAAGAAATTTCAGCAAGGTTTGGGTACTCAGGTAAATCTTAGCACATCTTTCCACCCACAGACGAACGGTCAAGCGGAGGGGACTATTTAGACGCTTGAAGATATATTGCGGGCTTGTGTTTTAGATTTCAAGGGTAGCTGGGATGATCACTTGCCGCTTATAGAGTTTGCTTACAATAACAGTTTTCATGCTAGTATTCAGATGGCTCCATTTTAGGCATTGTACGGAAGGAGATGTAGATCTCCGAACGGGTGGTTTGAGGTTGGTGAGTCAAAATTGTTAGGACCAGATCTTGTGCACCAAGCTATGGAAAAATTTAAAGTCATTCAGGAAAGAATGAAGACTGCTCAGCGTCGCTAGAAATCCTATGCGGAGGTCCGTCGAAGAGATTTGGAGTTTCAAGTAGATGATTGGGTATTCTTGAAGGTGTCTCCCATG
>ML329543.1:0-114332 GCA_005239505.1 Nicotiana paniculata | reverse complement strand
AAGTACATAAAATGCGAGGTAAATAATGCTTAAAATCACGAATTCTAGCCACACATCAAGACCTTCTCCGAGGTGCTCAGAAGGAGGCTGCTGCACTATCTGCGACCAAGTCTAAGACCATTGAATATGTCTCCTCATTCAAGAGAGATGTTGCTGGTGCGAATGATCGGGCCAGGGAGATATCCGAGAAGGCCGAGCTAAAGCTGCCTCGGGCAGTTTCTTATGCCCGTGCACAAGCCAGGAGGCAAACCCTCAAGGAAGTGAGCGCCAAGGGTGCCGATCTCTCTGCCGAGATCGAAGAGGCCAGAGCCCTGGAGGAGGAATCGGTAATGCCGAGTACATCAGATGAGGGCTCTGAAAGCGGCTCGGATAGCAGCAAAGGCGAAGAGTAGATTTTCCTCCTTTTTCGCTTTTTCCTTTTTCTGTGTATGGGACCCTTCGGGTGAATTTTTGTAAGAAACACCTCTGTAAATATATTTCTTGAAATAAAATATCTTTTGTCACATATCTCACAAACTTTGTTCTGTAATGCTTTCGCAACAATTGACTTTCATGCTTCGATTCTTAGCTCCTCGAAACTCGCACTTGCAATAGTAGATCCTCTCGAGATCGAACACCTTCTCGAGTCTAGGTCGGCATGTGAGCTTCGATCCCTCGAATTCTGTATGACGGTATCATTTATGTGATGTGACCATGAAGTGACCGAGGTGGCCCCACCGGTACACTTCCCCAAATGTTATGACGACTTTGTCAGAATATTGAATGGCCTTCAAAGTAGTTGGTTATCCACCTTTCGCTCTATATATATTCTTGCTTCTTCTTCATTCTAACTCTTGCATCTTTGCAAAAGTTAGATTTCCTTTCAACTTTCTCGTCCCTTTCCCATTTTTGCGAAAACTGCTTTCATTCCTTCCTATTTATCTCTGCTTGAGTAGTTATGGCTACCGTGCCCGAATCTGTTCAACATAAAGAGGGAAATTCCTCCTTAGCTCCTAGCCTGGCCGGTGGTACACCGCCAGCGTATGATGAGTTGACCTCATACTACTTTGCTTCGTAGAAAGACTTTTCATTAGAGAAACCCTTCAATGCCCCGGGCCATTGAGAGCATGCTTCGAGGTTCTTCCGATCGATAGAAGAAAACCACCTTGAGGCCGTGAGAAGATACTTTGGATGAGGGGAAAATGTGATGCTACAGATACCCTCTCGAGAAGAGAACTTCATGACTTATGTAGAGGGATTCTTGACTGTGTATACGTACCCATTTACATTAGGCCCCCTTGACCGACTTTTGCTCAAATTCTGCAAGAGGTACCAAGTCACCCTGGCACAAATTAATCCGTCCTTCTGGCGGATAGTGTTGATGATGAGGTATTTTACCGAAAAGGCTGAGCTCGAGTTTACCCTCATCCACCTTATTAGATTATATCGACCTCAGCATTATCGAGGCCTGATTGCATTACGATGCCGGTACACAAGGCCTTTCATTGCCAGCGATGATGAGGACCAAAATGGAGGATGGATGAGTCAGTTTGTTCGTGTGAGGACCGTTGATATCATTCCAGCGGAGTTCCTGCCATTTCCCAAAAAATGGAACTTCAAACGTTAGTGCCATGTCATACCTTAGTGTCTTTTGCTCTTTTGCTCTTATCGATTTATAGGATTGTTTCTTTTTCTCTTTTTCAGCGGTCCCGTGGATGTCAGGGGAAGTCGCTGATCTTGCGGACTGGACTTGGAGGATGGCAGCTTCCTCAACATATGACGAATGCAAGTGGCGTGATCTCTCGAAAGGTAGATGGGAAGTAAAGCACCACGGTATGAACCGTGTGGTATCCCTTTTGATGAATGTTTCCTTTTGTGCGTACTAACTCTGCCACCGCAGGTGTTGGTGGGTTTTCCGAGATGAGACTGTGACCCTTTGAGGAGAGGGAAGGCTCGAGGGAGGACAATAAGCGAAAAAGATCCTCTATATATGAGGACATTCTTGATGAGGCGAGGCTTTCTCGGAGACATAAAGAATATTCCGTTACCGAGAAGAGCTTTATATACGTCGGTCATTCTGTGGACATCAGCTCTCCTTGTGAGGATGATTCTTTGTCTAAGGCTTGAGCTGAGGGCCCTTCCAAGGTTTCTAATTCTGTCAGGCCTGAGCCCTCTAATTTCGAAGAAGAGGTTCCTCGAGAGAGAAAGAGCAAGAGTCCTCGACCATCATCTGCTTCTGCTCTCGAAGGACGCTCGGGACCAGGGGCCGCCCGGACCAAGTGAGTTTTCGAGTGGGCATGCCCCTATCAAGAGTGGTTCAACTGGGGACGACAGGTCTAAGCCAATAGATGCATGTTCGACTTTTAAAGAGGTCCATAGGCTCTATTCCGAGGTGAGTTTTGATCATCCTTGCTGACTTTTAGCCATGAATATTCATTCTTTGAACTGAAGTTTCTCTTTTGTAGGTTTTTGACAAACTCAAGTTCAAGCTGCTTCGGTGTGAGACCTGACTACGGGAAGCTTTGGGTAAGGAAAAATCTCTCAAGCTTCTTTGAAATAAGAAGATGAAAGAGTTGATACATCTTCGGGTGGAGATGCATCAAAGTCAGAATTGTGAAGGCAATCTCGAGCGTTAGGTAACCCTTACCTTGAAGGAGTACGTGCTTCCTTTCTCGCTTTTGGGAACTAAAGCTTTGGTGCTTCAACTGCAGGGTAAGACAGAAGCGTTCGGGCGCCGTTGGGGAGAAGTCGGGCAAGTTAATTCCGAACGCCAAGCGTTGAAGGCGCAGATAAGTGGGCATGTTGCGGCCCAAAGGAATGCTTTGGCCAAGGCTGTTGCCCTCGTGATAAAGCTTCATAATGCCCGAGAACACAACTCAATTCAGTCGAGCAGGATTGCCAAGCTCGAGACCAATCTTTTGAATATGAAGGCCGAGGTCGTGGATGCTCGGGCTGAAGCTGAAGAAGTTCGAGCGAAGGCTGATAAGAAAATGGCTGTTTATTTGAAAGATGCTGCCAGTGCTCAGGCTGAGCTGAAAGGAGATTTGAGAGAAAGGGAAACAAGTATACCCGATGCGAGTCTCAGAGGGAGACCCTTGAAGATATACGTGCTAGGGGCTTTGACCTCTCGGAAGAGATAAACAAGGCCGAGGCGAATGAGATCGACGCCAAGTTTTTCCTTTCTTCTTGAGCTGATGCTGATATTTGAAGGCCGCCGTTGGAGCTGGTCCGAAGGGGCCTTTCAGGGAGCTGGTCCCGAGAGTAGACTAGATTTTTTGCTTTTTTGTTTGCACAAGAATCCCGTGGGAGTGTTTTAAATATGTATTTGTAATGCATATATATATATATATATATATATATATATATATACATGAAAGATTCTTTGGTTTGATTTGCTTGTTGATAGTTATCCCGATGAATTAAACTTTGGGATGAAACCCTTGGGGTTATAAATTGGCCCTGAGTCTTTTTAAGCTGGCGACTCGGGCTCTTACGCTTTAGGTCGGTACAACCTTCGGTGTAGCTGGCGACTTGGGCTCTTACGCATTTAGCCCTGAGGTGCTTAGTTGACCATTTGGAGCTTAGTCTCCGAGTTAGGTTTCGACTCGATCTTAACGGCCCTTAGGTTTTCAAATCGACCCTGAGGCAATTTGGGTCGGTATGACCTGTAGCTGGTGACTTGGTCTCTTACGCGTAAGGTTGATATGACTTTTAATGTAGTCGGTGACTTGGGTTCTTACGGATTTGGCCTTGAGGCACTTAGTTGACCATTTTGGGCTTAGTCTCTGAGTCGGGTTCGACTCGAGCTTAACGGCCCTTAGGTTTTCAAATCGGCCCTGAGGCGCTTTGGGTCGGTATGACCTGTAGCTGGCGACTTGGGCTCGTACGCATAAGGTCAATACGAATGTAGAGGACGACTTGGGCTCTTAAGCTTTAGGTTGGTACGTCCTTTGATGTAGCTGGCGACTTGGGCTCTTACGCTTTAGGTTGATACGACCTTTGATGTACTTGGAGACTTGGGCTCTTACTCTTTAGGTTGATACGACCTTTGATGTACCTGGCGCTTGGCCTCTTACGCTTTAGGTCGGTACGACCTTTAACTGGTTCTTTTTGAAGTTTTTCAAAGTAATTGGAGGCTTGTGATTTTATGGCAATAGTCGGACGTCTCTGAGTTGCGTTAGTTTGGCCGGAGCCTTATGACGGTGGTCATTGTATTTGGGCGTAGCCTTTAGTCCTCGAGCGAGATAGCCATGGAGTCTATATCGAGGGTATGCCTTTTGGGTCCTACAAGTTCGATATATAGCCTTGACTTTGATATGGGGATTATGCCTTTTTAAGGTCTTAAAAATTTGTGCATGCCTTGCTTGAGGTCTTACAATATTGATGTTGCCTCATGGAGGGCTTACGAGTTTGAAATTGCTAGCCCTGAGGTCTTATGGCCATGAGTCGACTGTCGATGCCAGTCCTTGAGTCAGAGTTGATATTGCCTCATGGAGGTCTTATGTCATAGATATTGCCTCTTTGAGGACTTATGAGTTCGAAGTTTCCGGCCCTGAGGTATTACGACTTCGAGTTAGATAACCTGATGAGCCGACTGTCGAGGACAGTCCTCAAGTCGGAGTTGATATTGCCTCGAGGAGGGCTTATGAGCTTGAAGTTTCCGGCTCTGAGGTCTTATGGCTTCGAGTTTTTGGTGACTCGATGGACTGACTGTCGAGGACAGTTCCCAAGTACTTGATAAACTTTTTGGCCCTAGGGCTATCTCTTGCGAAAATAGCAAACTTCTTTTATCTGCAAAATGTTTTGATGATAAAGGATACTTCTCTGATTACTTGGTACAAGTATAAATGTTTTTACCATCGAGGGTTCGATTATTCTATGCAGACATAGTTCATTTGACCGTTTGGTCTGATACATCATTCTCATGTCGAGACCCTCTTTTGCATATTTCAGGGACAGGATTTTACCTTAGCTACGATGGAGTTTGAGCCTTGATATGCTTTGGTTTGTTCCGAGGATGCGGCACAATCCTTTATTCGTTCCTACGAGGATGTAGTTTGTGATTGTTACTTGGCTGTTTGCTTGTTTTTTGGCTCATTCGATGTAGAAGGTGTCGGTGCCATATCGTGCACTGTGAACATTTCTTTCGCTGCGTGCTGCTCTCCGTATACTGTTTTTACCCCATCCTTCATAGGAAACTTCATCATTTGATGAAGGGTTGACGGCACCACCCTCATATTGTGAATCCATGGCCTTCCAAGAAATGCATTGTACCTCATGTCAGTTTCGTTGACATGAAACTTGGTGTCCGGAATTGTGCCGACCACATTGACTGGGAGTATGATTTCCCTTTTCGTTGTCTCGCTTTCCATGTTGAATCCGTTGAGGACTCGAGAGGCGGGCATGATCTGGTCGAGCAACACGAGTTGCTCTACCACCTTCGGCCGAATTATGTTGGCCGGGCTACCTGGATCTACGAGCACACATTTAATTTGAAATTTATTCAAAAGAAAAGAAATTTTCAGTGTGTCATTATGAGGTTGAGATAAGGTCTTGATGTCCTCTTTGCTGAATGAAAGGGCATCTTCGGGAGTGTAGCTCCGAGTTCGCTTTTCCCTGCTGATGGATACTTTTGTTTGCTTAAAAATGGGTCCCTGAGGGACGTCGACCCCACCAATAATCATGTGGATGATGTGTCGTGGTTCTTTTGTTTCATTTTTCGTGTTTGCCTCTCTTTCCCAAAATTTGTTTTTAGCTAGGTCGCTGAGGAATTCTCGAAGATGCCCTTTGTTGATTAGTTGGGCCACCTCTTCTCGAAGCTGTCTGCAATCCTCGTTCCTATGAGCGTAGGTATCATGATATTTGCATATCAAGTTAGGGTTTCTCTGCGAAGGATCTGACAGCACGGGTCTTGGCCACCTGGTATCCCTGATCTTACTTATGGCCGATACGATGTGTGAGACATTGATGCTGAAGTTGTACTTAGATAGACGGGGTGCCTCTACCAACCCTGTGTGGATGTCGAACCTTGCTTTGTTCACGATTCCCCGAGGATTCTGTCCTTGGTCCATCCTTTGGTCACTTCGAGGTACGTTACATCTTGGGACATTTCTCTGATTTTCTACGTACTGTTGATACCTTTCTTTTTTTGGCTTTGACTCTCTCTCTGGAAGCCTCGATCCCTTTGCTAAGATTCTGATAGGATACACTGATCCCGGGGGTGGGGGGGGGGGGCTTCCAATTGGTCGTCCTCAACCCTGATCTTCGACTGGTACCTGTTGTGTACATCCGCCCAAACTATGGCACAATACTTGATTTAGTTCTGCTTCAGCTATTTTGAAGCTATCGAGCTTCGCTTATTCAATCCCTGAGTGAAGGCTTGTACGCCCATTCATCGGAGACCGGTGGTAACTCCATTCGTTCCAATTGAAAGCGGGACACGAATTCCCTTAACTCTCATTCTCCCTTTGCTTGATTTTGAAAACATCCGATTTTCTTGTAGCGGCCTTGATGGCACCAGCATGTGCTTTCACAAAAGAGTCTGCCATCATGCAAATGAATCCATCGAGTTCGGGGGAAGGTTATGCTACCATATCATGGCCCCTTTGGATAGAGTTTCTCCAATTTTTTTCAAAAGAACAGATTCAATCTCTTCATCTCTTAGGTCATTCCCTTTCACAGCACAAGTGTAGGCAGTAATGTGCTCATTGGGGTTTGAGATTCCGCTGTACTTCGGGAGGTCGGGCATTTTGAATTTCTTCGGGATAGGCATCGGAGCTGGAGGTGAAAGTACTGGCTTTTGCATGAAATTTTTTGAATCTACACCCTTTAGAATCGGGGGTGCTCCCGAGATCTGATCAACCCTCGAGTTGTAGGTCTCCACTTTTTTGTCGTTATCTTCTATCTTCTTTCGCCCGATTCAATCCTCTTTGCGAGGTATTCGAGCATCTTCATAATGGCGGGGTCGGCTGCTGACCCATTATTGCTTGATCTTTCCGGTGCCTGTTCGACTCAAGGAGTCATTTCCGGTGGTGCTGTGCTTGGGGTTCTCTGATGGCTTTGTAGCTGAGCAATATTCACATGTTGTGCCTGTAACATCTCAAAAATGACATGAAGGCTAACTTCCCTTTCCCTTTGAGCAAGGGCTTCCTGTGCTTCACGCTGGTCTCCTTCACTCACACTTCCATCTATATAAGAGCTCACATCAACATGTTGAGCATTGCGTGAGCCTTCATCAACAGGAATTTGCACTGGTGCCTTTTTAGGGTTTTGTGGTGGCATACCGACACTTGAAGTAGCTACGCCATTCTCTTTGTGGTCCTCAGGACAGTTGTTTTCATGTGTGTTAACCGAGTTAGACATTTTCTAACCTAAAATTGAAGATTCTTGGTCAAGAAAAAGTGTGAAGAATAACTTGCGTTAGCCCCGCGGTTGGTGCCAAAATATTTACCTTGAAATCAGTAGTTACAATTATATTTGATTGTGAGGTTCTAAAAATACGTGATCTATTTTAATACCGATTGTTTAGGCAATAGATTCTAAGTGAGAGATGATAAAATGAGATAAGAACAAAAGGTAACAAGATCGAGCAAACCGAATAGCTGAGGGGCTAGTCTCGAGGTTGGTCAAGACGGGCCTTGAGGTCGAGCCTAGGAGCTTGACAAGGGTTGTTAAGAACAATATAGCAAAGCTTAAGGCCTAAAGAATGGACTATGTATGATCAATAACAAGTAATAAATGAAGAACAACTCAAGAACACAATAAATGAAAAGCAAGAAATAAATCAATTAAGCAATTGTAGAGAATGTTTTTGTTAGAGAGCAGAGGATGTTCTTGTTCTTGTATTGAATATCATGTTTCTACAAAGTGACAAGGGTCCCCTTTATATATAATGGGGAATTCCAACATAGTACATGCTTAATTAATGTAAAGAGAGATGGTTGGTACCATCATTTAATGCCACGCTACGGGCTTGTACTAATTTATGTACTTTGTCAGCTTTAATCACGTGATTCTTGGGAGTCTCCCGCCTTATCATGATGGTCTTCTAATCTCTCCCCGCTTTGAGGTATATTGACCCTTCGGAATGCTTTTTCGAGGAGTGCACCTCGGGGGTTAAACTTCGGATGCCGCTCTAATACAGTCGAGGTCGAGGCTCGAATAGCTGTAGGAGCCCAAAAATTAGGGCTTCCCCAATTTTTCCGCATACACCTCCATTCCACGTCCTCCAACCGCAACCCTCAGAAATGACCCACCTACTGTACCCATTGTCCATACTTTCACTGTCCCTCAACCGGCTCTTTCTCAAAAGTCCAACAATGATCCAAAACTGAATGCTTATGATTCCCAACATTAATCTCCAGAACTGACTTTCAAGGTTTCAGATTCATACAAGTACACTCAGAACATGTTCCCAGTTGAGATCGAAAATCTTGACAAGAATATGGAACAAGAGGAAATGACTAGAAAAATGAAGAGCCTCGAAAAAACCATGAGAAACATACAGGGTTTGGGAGTCCATAAGATTGTTTCGTTTAACGATCTATGCATGTTTCCCTATGTTCATTTGCCACCCGATTTCAGGACCCCCAAGTTTGACAAGTATGACGGGCATGGTCATCCCGTTGCCCATTTGAAGAGGTATTGTAACCAGTTAAGGGGAGCAGGTGGAAAAGAAGAATTACTCATGGCTTATTTTGGGGAAAGTTTGACAGGAATTGCTTCAGAGTGGTACATAGGTCAAGACATCTCTCACTGGCACGTTTGGAATGACATTGCTCAAGATTTTGTCCGACAATTTCAGTACAATATTGATATAGTTCCAGACCTCTTCTCTCTCATCAACATAAAGAAGAAACCAACAGAAAGCTTTAGAGAATATGCAATCAAGTGGAGAGAGCAGGCTGCTAGGGTCAAGCCACCAATAAAAGAGGCAGAAACGATTGACTATTTTCTCCAAGCTCAAGATCCTGATTACCTCCATTACATGTTGGCTGCCATTGGTAAGCCTTTCGCTGAGGCAATTAAGATTGGTCAAATAGTTGAGAATGGCATGAAATCGAGCAAAATTGTGGGTCAGGCAGCCCTTAAGATAACCACGCAATCAATTCAAAGCGGGTCAGGCAGTTTCAGAAATCGAAAAAAGAAAGAGGAAGGATCCATGATGCATCTGGGTTCGAGGGAGTTCAAAGAGGAATAGTTCCATCTTATGTGCAATTCCAACAAGGGCAATCCGATTCTCCTCAACATTACTATCTACCTTAGGGTCCCCGGTATTCAGTTCCCCCACAATAATATACAGTGTTTAATGCTCAGGCTTATGCTAGGCCTCCCAATCACCAGCAATGATGGGCACTGATTCCACAAGGCTCCCATCAACTCCGGCCAAATTTTTATGCATCATATAATCCTAGTCCCCGACAAGAATATGTGAGAGAGCAGGAGCCAAAGAAAGAGTTCACCCCAATTGGAGAATCATATACAAGTCTATTTCGAAAGTTGTTGCAATTGAATTTGATTGAACTTATCATGCCGTGTTATGTGAATCCAAATTCAAATGGTTTTGACTCAAATGCAAGATGTTAGTATCACTCTAACACCCAAGGTCATAGTACCAAAATTTTTTGGACATTAAAGAAAGTCATTGAAAATTTGGTTGAAGCAAAGGTAATTGTGGTGACAAATAATGAGGATAATCCTAATATCACAAACAATCCACTCCAACTCATAATAATACACATTTTATTGGGATGATTTGTGATGATCGGGATTATAAGCAGTCTGGCAAGACAGAGATGGTTGTTGGAACCTTAGGGCAAGAACCAAAAGTGATAGTAAGCCTGCCACAATTAGCATCGTTGATTGTGAAAGGTGCGAGTTCTAGTTTGAAATTTGAAGGTTCTGAAAAAATGATTCTCTATGTCTCTAGAAGCACAAAAAAGGTTGAGGTTCAATTGGGTGGGACAAAACTTTACATCGCTGGGGGCATTTAAAAGATCATTCCGAATAATGGTTTGAGAAATATAATAGATCCAGTTATGATCCGACCTGTTGCACAACTCCTAGTGACAAACACAAAAGTTATTCCCTGGAATTATAACAAGCCTGTCATAACATACAAAGGAAAAGAGATAGTTGAAGAATCAGATGAAATTGGGGTCTTGACCCGCTATAGAAGGTGCTACTCACCAGAGGAATTGAAACAAGCTAAGCTAGCCAGGGAAAGTCACTTGCCAGTGAAAGAACCCGTTGCAGAAAAAGAAGCAGAGGAATTCCTTAAGAAGATGAAAATGCAAGACTATTCAATCATTGACCAACTAAGGAAAACCCCTGCTCAAATATCCTTGTTATCCCTGCTTTTTCACTTGGAAGAACATCGCCGTGTGTTGATCAAAACTCTGAACGAGACATATGTCTAAGAAAAGACAACGGTGAATCAGCTAGAAAAAATGGCTGAAAGATTCATTGAAGTAAATAGAATTACTTTCAGCGATGATGATTTGCCTGAGGAAGGGGCCGGGAACAATAGAGCTTTGCATCGTATGGTCACATGTGAAGGGCACTACGTAAAAGAAGTCATGATTGACGGAGGCTCAAGTGTAGATGTATGTCCTCTTTCTACTTTGCAACAATTGAACATTGACACTAACAGAATCCGACCTCGTAATGTAAGCCTCAGAGCTTTTGATGGTTCAAGAAGAGACACTATTGAGGAAATCTAACTCACCATGACAATCGTCCCGGTTGATTTTAACATTGTCTTTCAAGTGTTGTATATGAAAACTTCCTATAATTTTCTTCTGGGAAGGCTGTGGATCCATATTTCCGGAGCTGTACCATCCACCCTACTTCGAATTTTCAAATTCGAGTATGAAAGGCAAGAATTATTGTTCATGGGGAGGATGACTCATCCGTCTATAAAGACCCGTCCATTCCATGTATCGAGCCAAGGGAAGGATGTGAATCCCTCATATATCAAGCATTTGAGGTGATTGAGGTGGTTCGAGTGGAAGAAGGAAAATCAATTTTGCATCCCCATCTTTTGGCCACACCTATGATGGTAGCTTCGCTGATGTTGAGGAACGACTATGAACCAAGAAAAGGATTAGGATCCTCTCTCCAGGGAATTTTGAACCCCATTGCTCCCTTTTCAGACAAAGATACCCTTGGATTGGGTTTTAAACCAACATCAGCTGACATAGACAGAGCCAAGACCCGCAAAAAGAATGGTTGGAATTTGTCCAAACCAATCCCTCACATTGCTTACTCTTTTGTCAAGCCAAAATTTGAAGAAGTCCAAAATCCTTCTACTCAGGATGAAATTGATGAAGTTTGCCAGGGTCTGAAGGAGATGGTCTATGAGATCAATATGGTGCAAGTTGGTAAGGGCCCTAGCCGTGCAAGTGTTCAGCTGATTGGTCCAGATACCTCGTTCAACTATTGGGAAGCAACACCTCTTCCCATCAGGAAGGAGTCTTGGTAGTTTGTTTTGTTGCTTTCTGTATTTGGATTATTTTAAGGGTTGTAATCCAGATATTTCCATTTAATTGCTTTGCTTTGATGTTAATCCTTCTATCCTTTCAAATTTAATGAAATGAAGTTCCATTTTCATAGTAAAATTTTGTCTTTTCATTTCCCTAATTTTTGTAATTTCTTATCATTTTCAGCTTTGTTAATGTTGGCTTTAAAAACATGACATGCACGCGGAATTCGTGCCCATATCTTGAAAAGTTGCCTAATCTCGAAATAATGAATCAAAAGTTTGAGTATGATGAAGATGACGCTTTTAAGGAAATAAAAAGGGAATTTGATAAATTTGAGAATAAGCGTAAGCCTAACTTAAATGAAACTAGGGAAATTAACCTGGGAAGTCCTGAAGAAACCAGAGAAACAAAAATAAGCATTCATACTGAACAAAAGATGAAAGATTCCATAATTCAAGTTTTGTTCGAGTACAGAGATGTATTTGCTTGGTCGTATGATGACATGCCAGGTTTGAGTGCCGATTTAGTAGTTTATAAGCTTCCCGCATATCCTAATTTTGCACCAATCCAACAAAAACAAAGGAAGTTTATGATAGACATGAGTGATAAGATTAAAGAAGAAATCACGAAGCAACTAAGTGCAAATGTGATCAGGGTCGTCTGATACACTACATGGTTAGCAAATGTTGTGCCAGTGCCAAAGAAGGATGAGAAAATCAGAGTTTGTGTTGACTATAGGGATTTAAGCAAAGCAAGTCCAAAGGGAAACTTTCCCTTACCGAACATTCATATCCTTGTTTACAATTGTGCTAAACACGAGATCTAATATTTGTGGATTGTTATGCCGGGTATCACTAAATTCTGATGGATGAAGAAGATGCATAAAAGACCGCCTTCACCACTCCATGGAGAATTTATTGTTATAGGGTCATGCCATTTGGTTTGAAGAATGCAGAGGAAACTTACATGAGGGCCATTACAACCATTTTCCATGATATGATGCACAAAGAGATTTAAGTGTATGTTGATGATGTGATCATTAAGTCCAGAACACAAGCTGACCATGTTCAAGACTTGAAAAAGTTCTTTGAAAGGCTACGAAGGTACAATCTCAAACTCAATCCAGCCAAATGTGCATTTGGAGTTCTTTCTGGGAAGATTTTGGGTTTTATAGTTAGTGGAAGAGGCATCGAGTGAGATCCCTCCAAGATAAAGACTATTCGAGTGTTGCCTTCCCCGAAGAACAAAAAAGAAGTCATGAGTTTACTCGGGAGGTTGAATTACATCATTAGGTTCATCGTACATCTTACAACCACATGTGAGCCCATTTTCAAGTTATTGAAGAAGAACGCCGCTATCAAGTGGACAGATGAGTGCCAAGAAGCTTTTGATAAGATCAAGGAGTATTTGTCAAATCCCTCTGTTTTGGTCCGGCTAGAACCTGGTAGACCTCTGTTTTTATATCTATCAGTAATGGATAGTTCTTTTGGTTGTGTTCTGGGTCAACATGATGCCACATGCAAAAAGTATCAAGCAATCTATTATTTGAGCAAAAAGTTCACTACTTATGAGGCCAAATACACTCTTTTGGAAAGGACATGTTGTGCTTTAACCTGGGTCGCTCAGAATCGTAGGCATTATCTTTTTTCCTATACAACTTACCTCATATCCCGAATGGATCCTCTGAAGTATATCTTTTAGAAGCTGATGCCAACTGGTAGATTGGCAAAGTGGCAAATCTTGCTCCCAGAGTTTGATATTGTTTATGTCACTCGTACTGCCATGAAGGCACAAGATTTGGCTGACCATCTGGCAGAAAACCCGGTTGATGATGAGTATGAATCTTTGAACACATATTTCCCAGATGAAAAGATTAATTTAGTTGAATAAGTAGTCCAAGATGACAGTAAAATTTGGAAACTATACTTTGATGGGTCTGTCAACATCAAAGGCATAAGGATTGGAGCAATTTTTGTATCACCTACTGGGCAACATTACCTTGTAATGGCGCGACTTTGTTTCTTCTGTACAAAAAACACGACAAAATATGAATCTTGCATCATGGGTTTGAACATGGCAATACACCTAAATGTGCATGAACTGTTGGTGATGGGAGATTCAGATTTGCTTATTCGGAAGGCTCAAGGTGATTGGGAGACTCGAGACATCAAACTCATTCCATATAAACAATGTGTGGAAGATCTTAGCAAAATGTTAAAGTCCATCGAGTTCAGGCACATTCATCGGTTTCACAATGAGTTAGTTGATGCCTTGGCCACCCTGGCCTCAATGCTTCCATATCCGGGTAATAATCACATTGACCCATTAGAAATTCAAATTCGGGATCAACATGGTTATTGCAATACAATTGAAGTAGAACTAAATGGTGAACCATGGTACTGTGATATCAAATAGTATCTGAAAATAAGAGAACATCCGGAACATGCTAATAGGGATCAAAAGAGAACTATTAGGCGACTCTCTAATGGTTTCTTTTTGAGTGGGGAAATCTTATACAAAAGAACTACGAATTTGAATTTGTTGAGATGTGTGGATGCGAAAGAAGCTGAAATGATTATGAAAGAGGTGATTCGGGAGTTTGTGGTCCGCACATCAATGGATATGTTCAAGCAAAGAAAATCCTTCAGGAAGGATATTATTGGCTTACTATGGAACGTTATTTCTTTCATTTTCTTCTCAAGTGCCACCAGTTTCAGATTCAAAGTGATTTGATTCACTCGCCTCCTTCAGGGTTATATCCTATGTCGGCTCCTTGGCCTTTTGTTGCTCGGGGAATGGACGTCATTGGCCCAATCGAGCCAAAAGCTTCAAATGGGCACAAATTCATCTTGGTTGCAATTGATTACTTCACCAAATGGGTGGAAGCTATTACATTGAAGGCAGTCACCAAGAAAGCAGTAGTAGACTTTGTTCACTCCAACATCAGCTATCGTTTTGGTATTCCAAAAATCATTATCACAGATAATGCTGCTAACTTGAATAGTCATATGATGAAGGAGGTATGTGAACAATTTAAAGTTGAGCATCGCAACTCTACTCCATACTGGACTAAGTCTAATGGAGCTGTTGAAGCTACGAATAAGAACATCAAGAAGATTCTTAGGAAGATGGTCCAAGGGTCTATACAATAGCACAAAAAATTACCTTTTTCCCTTTTGGGATACTTGACAACTGTCCGTACATCAATTGGCGCATCACCTTACTTGTTGGTTTATGGCACTGAGGCGGTCATACCTGCTGAAGTTGAGATTCCCTCTATCCGAATCATTGTTGAAGCAGGGATCAAAGACACTGACGGGGTCAAGTCCCGATTAGAACAATTGATTTTAATTGATGAAAAACGTTTGGCATCAGTTTGTTTTGGTAAATTATACCAATAAAGAATGGCACGCGCTTACAACGAGAAAGTGCACCCAAGACAATTTGAGGTAGGACAACTTGTTTGAAACGCATCTTTCCGCACCAGGAAGAAGCAAAAGGAAAGTTCACCCAGAATTGTCAAGGTCCTTACCTCGTCAAGAATGTATTCTCAAAAGGAGCTCTACACTTGGCAGATATAGAAGGAAAGATGTCAGATATATTCGTCAATGCTGATGTAGTCAAGAGATACTATGTTTGACATGCCTCTGTGGGGGCATTTTTATACTTAGCATTCTCAGGTTGGGATGAAGGGCTATCATTCTCGCTACCTAAACACTGGTCAACCCTAGTTAGTCTTTGAAGCCTTGTTTATATTTCTTTGTTTTCCCCTCTTTTAGAACCAATGTACTTAATCAGAAAAAAAAGAAAAAAAAGAAAAAAAAAAAGAAAAAACAATAATAAAAATCATCAAAACAAGTTCATGTTGGTTGAACTACGTCCGACCTGATTCCGAAAGGATACGTAGGTAGCCTCACTCTGGGGTTCGGTCACACCAAAACAAAAATCTGCATTTTCCAGTATTCAAAGAAACTGGGGCATGATTTTATCTTATTTTTCGACGGTTTTTCCGTCAAAATGGTTTCAAAAGTTGTAATTCAGTTGAATAGTTCTTTTTACCTTTCTCTTTTAAGACCTTCTGATCAAATTTCGAGAATGCTAAGTCAGTATACTACAGGTTATGCCTCAACCATTGTAAAGAGAAAAATAAATGAGAGAGTCTTATTGGTGAAACCGTCACGGGCACTATAAGGCGATGGTATGTTGAGAGAAAGGCAAATGAGAGAGGTCAACTGGTGAAAACCCACAAAGGGTATGGTTGATCGATTTAGGCTTTCATATATTCTGGCACAATCATGGTTAAGACAAAGAACTCAGTTTCAAAGTGAAGTTTACAACGAATTTTGAGAATTAGACGGTTCAAACAGATCGGGCATCCAGTCCAAAGTGCATGTCATGTTCATTGAAGTCAGCATATTCCTCTAGATAAGTCCTTTCTTATTTTCTCCCCTGAAAGGGACACTTCTTGATTAAGTTGTAATACCTATTATTTCACCTTCTTGTGTTCTTTCACATTACTTTTTTGAGTCCCTTTTAGTCTAATTTTGTCAAAGCAAAGCAAAGAAAGATCGCAAAATTGGTTAAAGTTTCCCCTTTATATGAAGAAAATTTCTGGGCATAAACAATATGGGCAAAGGCATAAAGCCATCTTTGATTTCCCCTAACTGCAAAAGGCTTGAAGGACTGAACAATGTGTCAAGGGTCAACAAAAGTTACTCAGATAAAAGTTCTTTTGGGGTTAAGGTTGTTGGCACCATAAACACGCATGGTGATAGGCACAAAATAGTCAGGCTTTGAGGTAGAAAGTAAAGACAAAATCTCTCGGCAATTTGTACGACCATCGACAGAGTCAGTTTTTCTAACAAGTGTAATGGACGCAAGGTAAAGTCACCAAGAAATCAAGGCCACAAACTGACCACCATTTTAAAATTAACAAATTTTTATTTGTTCAAAACAGGAACAGGACAATTTTAGGAAACAGTTCGTGAAAAGACGAACACCACCAAGTGAAGTTCTCAAATCCTTAGTTTTCTTCCAATATACATGTAATCATGTTATTCTTAGTTTCATTATAGGGAATCGATACCCTATATTTTACACATGGTACCACATCCCCTGGTCGCATCATTTTCTTCCTACATAGGGTACGACATTCTCTAGTAGAATCTTAGAGAGCCAAGAGCCTCATCTTATTGTCAACACATGGTACTACATCCCCTGGTCGCATTATTTTCTGCCTACATAGGGTACGACATTTCCTAGTAGCATCTCAGAACACTACAAGCCTTATCTTATTGTCAACACAAGGTACTACATCCCCTGGTTGCATTTATCATTTCTAACATAGGGTACGACATTCCCTAGTAGAATCTTATTGAGCAATGAGCCTCACCTTATTGCTAACACAGGTTACTACGTCCCCTGGTCGTATTATTTTCTTCCTACATAAGGTACAACATTACCTAGTAGCATCTCAGAACACCGAAAGCCTTATCTTATTGTCAACACAGGGTACTACATCCCCTGGTTGCATTTCTCATTGCTAACATAGGTTACGACATTCCCTAGTAGAATCTTAGTGAGCCATGAGCCTCACCTTATTGCCAACAGAGGGTACTACATCCCCTAGCTGCATTTCTCATTGCTAACATAGGGTACAATATTCCCTAGTAGAATCTCAGTGATCCATGAGCCTCACCTTATTGCCAACACAGGGTACTACATCCCCTGGCTGTATTTCTCATTGCTAACATAGGGTACAATATTCCCTAGTAGAATCTCAGTGATCCATGAGCCTCACCTTATTGCCAACACAGGGTACTACATCCCCTGGCTGTATTTCTCATTGCTAACATAGGGTACGACATTCCTTAATAACATCTAAGAGTGCCACGAGCCTCATCTTATTTCCTATACAGGGTACTACATCCTCTGACTGCATTACTTTTTGCCAACATAGGGTACGACATTCCCTAGTAGCATCTTAGAGTGCCACGAGCCTCATCTTATTGCCAACAAAGGGTACTACATCCTCTGGTTGATGTCCATAATGTTAATGTCACGACCCAAAATCCCTAAGGTCGTGATGGCGCCAGACACAAGGTCAGGAAAGACAAAACATTAATTAATTGAAATAATTTTCCAGTTTTTAACATTTTCGAAATCGTTACCTTTTCTTGCATTTCATAATCAAATAAACAAATTTTAGTAAACTTAAATATGACAGCACATCAATTCAGTTTAATGAAATAAATCCCGTCACGTTACCAGAACCCCGGTGTCACAAGTACATGAGCAATTTCTAAGAATTTTACAAATATTACAAAGCCTGTCCGAAATACAACTGGACAAGGAAATTTAAAATGAACTAGATACAGTATTAAGGTGACTCTGTCAGCTGTGGATCGCCTCCGGAAGATGCAGCTCCCCTAAGTCTCCCAATCCTCCACATTGCTCTGAAAGTACCTATGCAATAAAATGCACAGCAAGTGCAGCATGAGTACAAAAACAACGTGTACTCAGTAAGTCGCTCGCCTAACCTCAGAGAGGTAGTGACGAGGGGGCAAATTAGACTCTTACTAAGGTCCGATAATACAACATATGACAGAATACGATGAAATACAATAGACATGTAAGACAGTGAGCAACAAGTACATATCAAGTACAGAAATCCAGGTAACCACTGAGAATAAACAACAATGTACACATTCCTTTTTCCCAAATACATGTCAAGCCAATACCAATAGAATAGTACCAAATAGTCATGCACACATAAGGGTAAGACAACCGACCGGAGTCATAAGATAGTCAACCTCTCTATGCACTGCCGAAGGATAGATCAGCCCGTCCCAACAGTGCATCTCTCAAGCTCTTTACGCACTGCCAAAGGATCGATCGGCCCATCCCAAAAGTGCGCCTCTCAATCTCTCTATGCACTGTCGAAGGATCGATCGGCCCGTCCCAAAAGTGCATCTCTCAATCTCCCTACGCACTCCCGAAGGATCGATCGGCCCATCCCAAAAGTGCGCCTCTCAATCTCTCTATGCACTGTCGAAGGATCGATCGGCCCGTCCCAAAAGTGCATCTCTCAATCTCCCTACGCACTCCCGAAGGATCGATCGGGCTGTCCCAAAAGTGTGTCTCTCAATATAATAATCCTCTCTGTGCACTGCCGAGGGATCGACCATCCTGTCATAAAAGTGCACCTCTCAATATAATACGGATAGCCTGCTCGCGAATCATACATGCGACTCAGGTGCTCATAAGAATACATACACAAATGCAGGGTCTTCCTGCTCGCGAATCACTCAAGCGACTCAGGCACCCAAAGTTACACATATCCACATAATAAATTCGTATTTTATCAAGAAAATCGTTTTTCTCAAGTAAATGGTAATTATTAAAAGAAACATGAAATATAGGTTTTGAAATCTTTATTTTTGAAACTCATTTGTCAAGTTTAGTAGTACTCCATTATACAATCCAGTCCAGGTACACATATATTCACAGCGGAAACAATTTTCTTTTAGAAGGTTAACAATATGAACTCTAGATTTCATTTTAAACATTCAATTACGTTTTCAATCATATTAGCAGTTTAATATTACAGGCAGGGTTACAGGTACACACATAAAGCATGCTAGTGGGCCCTAGGCTACCCAGATATGGCATGATAGTAGCTACGCACGGACTCCCGTCACCTCGTGCATACGTATCCCCCGAAGATAATAACATGTATTGAATTAATTCACCTAGGGGGACGATTCCCCCTCACGAAGTTAGAAAGGAGACTTACCTCACTTCGAAATTCCAACACCGGCTTCAAAAACCTTCCGATTACCCCAACGGGCACCACGCCCCGAAACTACCACATAAATGACAAAGCAATGAAAATTCATCCTAATACTCACAGCAAATTCAGATTATATACTTTTCCAACCCTTCTCGGAAAAAATACCAAAATGCCCTCGGGCTTACGTGCCCGAAATTTGAAATTCTCGAAAATACCTTCTACCCATAGCCTTACTAACTCAATTATATAATTTACTCAAATATTCTTGCTCAATTCGTGGTTAAAAATCGAAATTTTCCATATTCTACGTTTCTTCAAAGTTTCCCAATTTTCCTACCAATTTCATGCTCAAAATCCATGCAAAATCTTGTATTTAACCTTAGAAACAAGTAGAACAACTTATCTCTTCATGCTTGGTGAAATCCCCCTTGAAAAGCTCTCCAAAAATCGTCTCAACCAAAAGAAAAATAAGAGAGAATGGCTCAACCCGATCTTTAAAATATTCAGCCCAGGCATCTTACGCACCTGCGGTCCTTCCTCCGCACCTGCGATATCGCAGGTGCGACCAAATCCACCGCACCTGCGGTTTCCCTCAATTCCAGCCAAATCAAACTTGCGCCCCCACTGCTCGCACCTGCGGCTTCACAGGTGCGGAATTTCCATCGCACCTGTGGTTCCCAGCCAAGCCAAGCCCATACTCGCACATGCGACTCCGAAGCCGCACCTGCGGTCAAAGCCTCGCAGGTGCGGTTGCACTAGATGACAACAGCTCAGCCCTTCTTCCAACTTCAACTTTGATACGTTAAACACCCGGAAGCCACTCGAGGCCCCCGGGACCCCGTCCAATTATACCAACCTGTCCCAAAACATGACACGGACTTGCTCGAGCCCTCAAATCACATCAAACAACGCCAAAATCACGAATCACACTCAAATCTAATTCTTTAAGAACTTAGAATTTCAAACGTCTACATCCGACGCCAAACCCTATCAAATCACATCCGATTGACCTCAAATTTTGCGCACAAGTCATATTCAATATTATGGACTTTCTCCAACTTCCGGAATCGCATTCCGACTTTGATATCATAACTTCCACTTCCGGCCGGATTTCTAAAAAAGCTTCAAATTTCTATCTTTAGCCAAATGACTTCAAAATGACCTCCGGACATCCGAATTCACTTCTGATCATGCTCCCAACTCCAGAATCACCATACAGAGCTATTCCCAGACTCGGAATCCCAAACGGACATCAACCTCACTGATATGCACTTCAAGCCTAAATTCATGAAATCCTTCTAAAATGCTAACTTCCACAATATACGCCGAAATGCTCCCGGGTTATCCAAAACCCGATATGGACATACACCCAAGTCCGAAATCATCATACAAACCTGCTGGAACCTTCAAATCCTGATTCGGAGATCATTTACTTAAAATTCCAATCTTAGTTGATTTCACTAACTCAAGGCTTCTGAATAAGAATTTTCTTTCCAAAGAAACTCTAAACCTTCTTGAAAATTCAATTCTGACCATGCCCACGGGTCATAATACCTTAAACGAAGCTGCTCACGGCCTCAAATCGCTGAATGACGCGCTAGAGCTCAAAACGACCGGTCGGGTCGTTACATTCTCCCCCACTTAAACTGACGTTCGTCCTCGAACGTGCTAAGAACTGCTCTGGAGTTATCTGAAATCACTGTTTAACATCTCGGGCACCTGCCCGTGCTACCCCCAACCCAGTCGAGCACAATAGCCTGATCAAATTTGGAGATTTCTTCTTTATCCATATAATAAGCTCAGAATTCAACACCTGAAATTTCTCTGCCAGGCCTAGTTCCAACATATAAACACCATATCAACTACCACACGATATACCCGATCATAACTGCTTACCCTTGCTGAATTGGCACCATGCACCGCACAACTCATCATCTGACCACAATGACACTCCCTAAACCTTAATAGGCAAGGTCCGTGAGCCTGATGCACCCCAATGCACCTCATAAAAAATATACATACACCCTGCTATAATGCTGACGACACGGCCACAACGGAGGAAATGTACAAAAATTCATACTCAACTACAGAGTTAACAAATCCTTGAATACCTCATTGCATTGATCCCTGATCGGATAATATCGTCTCACCCAGTATGAACTACTCAGACAACAAACCATCCCAATATGACTAACAGCCTCACATGATACCACATCACCCAATAGGTCATAACTCGAACATGATAATAAGAAATGATTCAGGATGGAACTACTCAACTCACGCAACTAATATGAGTTCTTACCAGAAAATAGGAATTAAAACATAAAAAAATAAATATAGGAACCTTACTCACTGTTGCAGCGTGAAACCCGATCCAAATAACATACCCGTGGTGATGTGCCACCCGATCCCAAATAACATACCCGTGGCGGCGTGCCACCCGATCCCAAATAACATCACCGTGGCAGCGTGCCACCCGATCCAAATAACATAAAACTCACGTAAGAAAATATATATAGAGCTGATTTGCTCACTATTACAATTTACTGAATATCGATCATAAGCACGCTAAGTGCATAATACCATCCTGGGGAGACTGATAAAGCTGTAGGCTATATAACTCAAGCACAACAGAAGTGCAATATATATATACACTCTAGATCTCAAGAGCTATCCTGCTCACATATAAATTCGACGAAGACGGAACAACAACCATTGTTCTAATACCTCTCCATGAAAAGCGCTCTACTGAAAGGAACATGCCTAGCTCATACGGAGCCCATAATCATATCTAAATCCATCCACAAACAACGAGCCACCTTGCTCGCACCAACTAAGCTAATAGCTTTTGCCTGGGTCCACATTAACCCATCTTCCCTCATAATACATGAGAAAAACCATCATCACCAGGAATAACACCCCATAATCCATAATCAACTGAACCGAACGCCCTCCAGGCATAAATTCTCAATTAAGCATATTGCTCTTCTTTATACTCAGTCCAAATCTGAATTCCATCAAGTGACTACATGTCACACTTTATATAATCTTTTCGCGGTCATGCTTCCACGACTTTCCACATAAGGCAACAAGTCTGTACATCCATAACACCGACCACACTAAGTCCGCAAGACACCTCAAGAATCCATGACCAGGGTACAAAGCCCCTTTCACCGAATATCACTCTCAGGTGACACTGAAGATAACACCAGCTTACCCTGAACTTTCAAATCACTTGCCTTGCTCTCCCAAGCTCATGACATCCTTATAAGCATCGGACCTAAATCTCGATTCTTACTCCCACTTATATACTGCTTCCCGCACTTAGCATACCAACACGAGGTAGCGCAAGAATTCCATCATAACTGCTGAACCACTACTACGGTGAACACTTCATTATATAGAAACCTTTTACTTAACTCAATTCAGGAGTACCACCTCAACACACGAGTGAATTCCCATTATCACCCAAATCATGCAAATCTTAAGCGGTAGTCTATACAACCATAACCCTTCCGGGGTCCGCCTATACCTGACAGGCCATAGCGCTCAATTGCTCTGACATAAAATTCGTTACGACGGTCGACAAGCCACGCACACACCGGCACAAACCACATGCATAACCAAATCATATCAAAGTACCCAATCACTGCAGCAAATGTGCCATTTCAACCATGGCTAATCAATCTATCTTCTTTTAATCATCATCTATTTCCTCAGGAATAATAACAACTTCCTTCAACCCATAGCAAACTCAACCCTCACTCATCCCGTGTGACCTTGATTCACGAGACTACGCTGCCCAAATCTCGCAACCCGTCTCATACCCTTCTGATAATTCTCTTCTTCAATCAGGAGTCTATTTCTCTCACTCCTCCAATTTTATCTTGTATACTGAAACATATCATAGAACATTCCAACCGTCCTCATTCCTCTCAGAGATTACTCTGCAAAAGCTCGATTCTCGATCATACTGCTGCCTGAAAACCTTAATTGCCGCATTCTTTAACTTTTGAACTCATTTGAACCGCTATTGAGAGTCACCCACTCTGACTGGCCCCGAATACAATCAACCCCAAGGCTCTCCTAGCACAGGAACAACTTTTTCAATGAAATACGGGACTGAGTCACTATCATTACAACTCGGCCATGCCTTAAGCAAATTTGAATCTTCCAAAGCCTAACCCTGACCTGACAGGACCAAATTTTGTACATATTCATCAAATCCTATGCACAATTACTATTTACTCCTCTTTCCTTAGCTGAAATAACTTGCCTACCCGCCAACAATCCTCAAACCCATGCGAAGACAATCCTACAACCCGACTGCAGATGGTGGGACTCCCCCACCTAACCTGCAGCTACTCCTTGCACCACTGTAGACCCTGCTGAGATCCTTCCTCCTCTGACAACATGATCTTACTTAGCCAATCCTTCCAAATCTTTCAAATTCCCTTTCTAGCACTCCCTAATTACTCGAATTCTCTTGCATAATTCACACATTCTATCTCCCACCAACTAGCCACTAGGACCCCTCACAAAACCTTCCAACCACACTATTTCTAACCTATCCCCAGAAGAAAACCCACATGTAGAATTCATCTGCGGACACCTCCCAACGACGCTGAAATGCACTCCCTTTGCGACCTCAATACCACATCCTACGCCCTGCTTCATTCCAGGATCATTCATTGCCAACTGCATTCCTCAATACTTCCTCTCAATAATCTGACCCTACGCAATCGAAGAAACCATAACACCGCTGATCCTAACACCTTCCATTTGATCAATGACGATGAACACGTCACAGGTGCATATCCCATCTCATTTGAAGACACCCAGTCTTACTACTTTACCAACTCCAAATAGACCATCCAGAATCAAAATGCCTTTCCTCTGCCGTAACTAAAACACCGAAATCTCGAAATTACACTCTGAGAAGACCTCCTTTCAGACCATTCATCTTCCCCAACATACGGGCATTCGTTCTATCATCGTATCGACACCGCGCGACAATCCATTGTAACCATCATCACTAACTGAGCACAGCCTCAAGGCTCCCAGAAACACAGCTACTGAGCTACAACAACATCTTTCCGTTCCGTAGGGCCATAACAACACCACGCCCATTTACACATAGAAACACCTCGAATTACATTTGTAGCACCGTTTCCATTACTCAAATTCCTAATCCATAGCAAGCGCTTCGCGACGCATAAGATTGAGTAGGAATGAACATAGGCATAAGCCTCAAAGGAATCAATTCGCATGATTAAGAATCAAGAAGGGAAGTACTCCTAACAACACTGTAGCCTCTCGAAGAAAAGTACAGACGTCTCCGTACCAATATGCAAGACTCTACTAGACTTGCTCATGACTCGTGAGACCTACGTGAACCTAGCGCTCTGATACCATGTTGTCACGGCCCAAAATCCCTAAGGTCGTGATGGCGCCAGGCACAAGGTCAGGCAAGCCAAAACATTAATTAATTGAAATAAATTTCCAGTTTTTAACATTTTCGAAATCGATACCTTTTCTTGCATTTCATAATCAAATAAACAAATTTTAGTAAACTTAAATACGACAGCACATCAATTCAGTTTAATGAGATAAATCCCGACACGTTCCCAGACCCCGGTGTCACAAGTACATGAGCAATTTCTAAGAATTTTACAAATATTACAAAGTCTGTCCGAAATACAACTGGACAAGGAAATTTAAAATGAACTAGATACAGTATGAAGGTGACTCTGTCAGCTGTGGATCGCCTCCAGAAGATGCAGCTCCCCTAAGTCTCCAAATCCTCCACATTGCTCTAAAAGTACCTGTGCAATAAAATGCACAACAAGTGCAGCATGAGTACAAAAACAACGTGTACTCAGTAAGTCGCTCGCCTAACCTCAGAGAGGTAGTGACAAAGGGGAAAATTAGACTCTTACTAAGGTCCGATAATACAACATATGACAGAATACGATGAAATACAATAGACATGTAAGACAGTGAGCAACGAGTACATATCAGGTACAGAAATCCAGGTAACCACTGAGAATAAACAACAATATACACATTCCTTTTTCCCAAATACATGTCAAGCCAATACCAATAGAATAGTACCAAATGGTCATGCGCACATAAGTGTAAGACAACCGGCCGGAGTCATAAGATAGTCAACCTCTCTATGCACTGCTGAAGGATCGATCAGCCCGTCCCAAAAGTGCATCTCTCAACCTCTCTACGCACTGCCGAAGGATCGATCGGCCCGTCCCAAAAGTGCGCCTCTCAATCTCTCTATGCAGCCGAAGGATCGATCGGCCCGTCCCAAAAGTGCATCTCTCAATCTCCCTACGCACTACCAAAGGATCGATCGGCCTGTACCAAAAGTGTGTCTCTCAATATAATAATCCTCTCTGTGCACTGTCGAGGGATCGACCGTCCTGTCACAAAAGTGCACCTCTCAATATAATACGGCTAGCCTGCTCGCGAATCATACATGCGACTCAGGTGCTCATAAGAATACATACACAAATACAGGGTCTTCCTGCTCGCGAATCACTCAAGCGACTCAGGCACCCAAAGTTACACATATCCACATAATAAGTTCGTATTTTATCAAGAAAACCATTTTTCTCAGGTAAATGGTAAAGTCTTCATTAAAAGAAACATGAAATATATGTTTTGAAATCTTTATTTTTGAAACTCATTTGTCCAGTTTAGTAGTACTCCATGATACAATCCAGTCCGGGTACACATATATTCACAGCGGAAATAATTTTCTTTTAGAAGGTTAACAATATGAACTCTAGATTTCTTTTTAAACATTCAATTACGTTTTCGGTCATATTAGCAATTTAATATTACAGGCAGGGTTACAGGTACACACATAAAGCATGCTAGTGGGTCCTAGGCTACCCGGACATAGCATAATAGTAGCTACGCACGGACTCCCGTCACCTCGTGCATACGTATCCCCCGAAGATAATAACATGTATTGAATTAATTCACCTAGGGGGACGATTCCCCCTCACGAAGTTAGAAAGGAGACTTACCTCACTCCGAAATTCCAACACCGGCTTCCAATCCCTTCCGATGACCCCAACGGACACACCACGCTCCGAAACTATCACATAAATGACAAAGCAATGAAAATTCATCCTAATACTCACAAAAAATTTAGATTATATACTTTCCCAATCCCGCTCGAAGAAATGACCAAAATTCCTTCGGGCCCACGTGCCCGGAATCCGAAATTCTCGAAGATACCTTCTACCAGTAGCCTTACTAACTCAATTATATAATTTACTCAAATATTCATGCTCAATTCGTGGTGAAAAATCCAAATTTTCCATAATCTAGGTTTCTTCAAAGTTTCTCAATTTTCCTATCAATTTCATGCTCAAAAATCCATGCAAGATCTTGTATTTAACCTTAGAAACAAGTAGAACAACTTACCTCTTGATGCTTGGTGAAATCTCCCTTGAAAAGCTCTCCAAAAAGCGTCTCAACCCAAAGAAAAATGAGAGAGAAATTGCTCAACCCGATCTTTAAAACATTCATCCCAGGCATTTTCCGCACCTGCGGTCCTTCCTCCGCACCTGCGATCTTGCAGGTACGACCAAATCCACTGCACCTGCGGTTTCCCTCAATTCCAGCCAAATCGCACCTGCGCCCCCACTGCCCGAACCTACGGATTCGCAGGTGCGGAATTTCCATTGCACCTGGGGTTCCCAGCCAAGGCAAGACTATACTCTCACCTGCGACTCCCAAGCCGCACCTGCGGTAAAGCCTCGCAGGTGCGGTTGCACCAGATGACATCAGTTCAACTCTTCTTCCAACTTCAACTTTGATCCGTTAAACACCCGGAATCCACTCGAGGCCCCCGGGACCCCTTCCAATTATACCAACTGGTCCCTTAACATGACACGGACTTGCTCGACCCTCAAATCACATCAAACAATGTTGAAATCACGAATCACACTCAAATCCAATTCTTTAAGAACTTAGAATTTCAAACTTCTACATCCGATGCCAAACCCTAGCAAATCACACCCGATTGACCTCAAATTTTGCGCACAAGTCATATTCAACATTACGGACCTGCTCCAACTTCCGGAATCGCATTCCGACTTCGATATCAAAACTTCCACTTCTAGCCCGATTTCTCAAAAACCTTCAAATTTCTATCTTTAGCCAAATGACTTCAAAATGACCTCCGGACATCCGAATTCACTTCCCATATGGAGCTATTCCCAAACTCAGAATCCCAAACTGACATCAACCTCACTGATATGCACTTCAAGCCCAAATTTATGAAATCCTTCTAAAATGCTAACTTCCACAACATATGCCGAAGCGCTCCCGGGTTATCCAAAACCAGATCCGGACATACACCCAAGTCCGAAATCATCATACGAACCTGGTGGAACCTTCAAATCCCGATTCGGAGATCGTTTACTCAAAATTCCAATCTTAGTTGATTTCACCAACTCAAGGCTTCTGAATGAGAATTTTCTTTCCAAACCAATTCTAAACCTTCCTGAAATTCAATTCCAACCATGCCCACGGGTCATAATCCCTGAAACGAAGCTGTTCACAGCTTCAAACCGCTGAACGACGCGCTAGAGCTCAAAGTGACCGGTCGGGTCGTTACAGTTAACATAGGGTTAGACATCCTCTATTATAAAAAAAACAAAGATTCCATTTCTCTTTCAATTCTTCATTTTGTAATAGTTAAGATAGTTTATTGTGTTTTTAATAACCTCACAAAAATTTCCTAGTGCAAATTGGGGCAGAAAATTTTTGTTTGTTTTGTTTATTTGTGATGGCTTGTAGGTTTTTCTGCAAAGCACTAATTGGATGTGAAAAATATATGATTCCAGCTCTCGCTAGAGAAAGTGGAATGTTTGGTCTCAATACCAGCTGAAGCAACTTTGACATAATGCATGCAGAGACATAGGATTTTAAGATCCATCTTCTTATCACCTGATCAAGAAGCAGGCCTGTGAGAATATTTCATAGTCTGTTACATCGAGAGCATCAAGTTTCAGTCTAAAGTCAATGGGAAAGCAACTCGAGAATCAAGAAAAGATTCCAGATGGCATTTAGATAGGAATTTTATAACTCTTATATTTCAAATGTATGTAATTTTCTTTTTTATTTTGATGTAATAGTAGGACCCGAGGATTAGAACCTCGACAGAACTTTGCTCGGCTCTCCATCTAAGCATAATCCATCACTCTTCTTCCACTTGAACTACACGTGACCTGATTCTCTTATGACCCGGGATATGTAGGCTGCCTAAAACCAAGGCTCGGGTGCATCTTTTTCTTTTATATTCTTTTCCTTTTCAAATGATAGTGAGGTCAAAAATCAGTCACCTTATTCATTTTATTTTCCTGAAAACTCTTCATGTTTCCAAGCAAAGAGGGGCATGCTGTGATCACTAATTTTTGACCACATCCAAATTCTATACTATTTTAGTGTAAATATTTCTTTTAGGTCTAATCTTAATATTTTAAAACTTTTATCTTACTCTTAATAGGTTTATTTAAAAAAAACTACCGAAAAAAACTCCCATTCTTAAGTATATGTTTTATTTCTATTTAAAAAAGAAAAGAAAATTCAAAAATATATATGTCGCAACCCCAAATCCTAAACCGGCCGTGGGGGCGCCTATCGTGGAACTAGGCTAGCCAACTACCACATGTTCGCAATTTCTTTTAAAAATCCCAATAAAGTTTTAAGCATTTCATAAAATATACAAAAATTACTGAATATAATAGGCCAATATACATCGCCACCAACCCCAAAACCCGGAGCCAACATATCATGAGCATCTAGAGGAATAAGCCAAAATAAACTATTATAATACAAAACCTTCGAACGAAAGCTAAATACGACAAGAAGGGAAAACAGAGATGTTGCGGACGCTGAACAACTACCTCTATATCTCGCAATCAGGCTCCGCGCGGAATAACTGGCTAATGCTCGATATCTGCACCTGAATCTGCACATAGAGGTGTAGGGAGTAATATGAGTACGCCAACTCAGTAGTAATGAAAATAAATCAAGTCTAAGCGACAAGGAAACACATAAAATCAATGCCATCAAATCACAATATACAAAGCCTTACTTTCCAGTAATTTAAACATAGATATACGAAATCATCATGCCTTAAAATCAACTTCAGAAAAGTCCTTTAAAGAATGCACATTTTTAACAACCTCAACCCGAAAGATTTTAGTATGAAAATGAATGTAGTAAAATTATAAGTAGCCCCTCGGGAAAAAACATGTATCATAATCAGCCCCTCGGGCATGCCTCACAATCACTCAGCACCTCACCATCACTTAGCACCTCACAGTCACTCATGCCTCCCAATCACTCGGCACTCAGTGCGCTCACTGGGGGTGTGTATAGACCCCGGAGGGGCTCCTTCAGCCCAAGCACTAATATCACTCAGCACCTCACCATCACTCTTGGCCCTCGGCCACACTCAGCAGAACCACTCAAAAGGCCCCTCGGGCGAATCAGTAAAATAGGGTACTTGACCCAAAATATCATTTTTAAATCTCATGTAGTGTAAATCAGGCTGAGTTTCAAAAATCAGTACGCACAATGAGGCTGAGTGAAATCTTTAACAAGTAGTGAGGAAAAGCAGTAATAAAAATCCCCCAAGGGGTCTAAACAGATCGGCATGAGGCCCCAAACACGGCTTATAACCCAAATATTTCATATGTCTTTAGAACATAATTTAGCATAAGGTATTGAGTAAATATGCAACTCATTAGTTGCCGCGGAGAGGACCTAGTCCAATCCAAAAATCAGTACGCACACATACTTGTCATCCGACATGTGCATCATTCCAAAATCAGTGAGAAAACATGTAGTCCGGGGTTCCATACCCTCAGGACAAGATTTATGATCATTACTTACCTCTACCGGGCCACAACACTAGTCCGCAATGCTCTTGCCCCTAAAATTGGCTCCCGATTGCTCCGAATCTAGCCAAAATCAGTTTAACATCATCAATATATAACCAAGGAACACAACCCCATCGAAAACCACCAAATAATACAAGAATTTCGAAATTCGGCCAAACCCGAGCCCCTGGCCCACGCCTCGGAATTCGATAATTTTTACATCATTAGAATCCTCTACCTCCCACAATTCTATACATACCAAGAACTCTAAAATCGGACCACAATTGCCCACTCAAATCCTCAAAGAAGAATCAATTTCCCATGCACCCTTCTTCCCCAATTTGGGTTTAATTCCAGCAAATTCTATGGTTTAATCACTTAGAAATTGACATATAAACGAGTTATGAAGTTAAAAACCTTACCTCCAAGTGATTCCCTTCAATTCCCTCTTCAATCCTCTCAAAAGTGCTCCCAACTCGTCAACAATGGAGGAAATATGAGCCAAAAAAAAAGAACCAAAATAAGAAGAAACAAAAAGGGAACTAAATCCCAACAAACCCCACGTTCTGCTTCTCCCAAAGCCCCCTTTTTCCCAACTTACACTATCTACATTTTTAATCCCTAATATATCTCACCACAATTGCATACACTCGCGTTTTTCCCTCATAAAATTCTCCCCCACTTCCCCCACTCAGCACTACTTCCTCACATCAACTACTATAACCCACACACATTTTTATATATAATTGATCTTGGAACAGTGGAAAGGAGGGGATTTTTTTAGAGAAAAAGAGAAAGAAAGGATACTGAAAATACAAATCATCACTAAACAACCATCTCTTTGATACCATTAACGCCATTTTTGCTCATTCTTTAACCATCTCCTTCATTCCTTTGTCACCATTGTTTTCAAATATTAGAAGCGGTTCTCCATCTCCATAAACCACCACAGTCCTCCTCTCGATAAGGTGTAGTCAAGGTGATTCGAGTTATTTTTGATTCTGTTTAAAAGGCGAGGTTGCTTTTCAAGTTTTGCGAAAAAGGTTCTGGTCCGGTTCTTTTGATAAGTTTAACTCTTACTAATTGAAAGATACTCCTGTACAAGTCTTGCCTTATCAATATTTAAGAAGTTTACATCATTGAGGTAACAATTTTTGTATTCTCTATCCATTGAAGCTTTCAATTACGTTCTTGATTAGTTATGTAAAGCTCGTGAAATAGGGTTTAAAATTTTGTTTACAATCATCTATACCAAGGTTCATTTTTCTTTATATTTTATTGTCTCATTAATGTTTTGGGTCACTTTTGTTTCGATTTAATTTTTGAGTCTGATATAATTGAGTTTGCATATAATTGAGTTTGCATATGAGTATGCTTTAGTTTGATTTATCTTCTGTCGAATATGTTTCAAGATTGGTTCGTTTTTTTTTTTTTTTTTGAAAGTTTATATGATTTACCTTATTGATGAACTTGTTAATATTTCTTCTTTTCTTGTTTACTGCATGAATTATTCATTTTAGTACTAAACTTGTCTTCTAGAGGTAATTAATGGGAAATTAAGCTAGGAAGGAATTTATTCAACGAATTATTGGGTTTTCCATTTTGTTGTACCTTTGTTCACCGTGAAAATGATAATTACAATTATGTCTGATTTTGTGGTTCTAAAAATACATGATTTATTTTTAATACTAGTTGTTTAGGCAATAGATGCTAAGTGATAGTTAAGAAAAATGAGATAAGAGCAAAGGATAATGGAATTGTGCAAATCGAGCAGTTAAGAGACGGGGTTTCGAGCTTGGTCGAAATAGGGCCTCGAGGTCGAGCTTGAGGGCTTGACAGAGGGCGGTCGATGAAGATACAATAGTATTGAAGGCCTCAAAGATGGAATCTTTATGATAAATAATGAGAAATAAATGAAGAACAATTAATGAACACAATAAATGAAAGGCAATAAATCAATGGAATAATTGTAGAGAATGTTTGAGTTAGAGAGCAGAGAATGTTCTTGTTCTTGTATTGAATATCCTCGCTCTTACAAAATGACAAGGGTCCCTTTATATAGGAGGGGGAATCTCAATATAGTACATGTGTAATTTTTGCAAAAATATGCAGATGGTACAACTATTTAATGTCACGATAGAGACTTGTACTATTCATACAGACTTGATCAGCCTTAACCACGTGCCTTTTGGGAATTTCCCGCTTTTCCATGGTGGCCATCGATTTACACTGCCTCGAGGTAGAGCGTGGAGAATCCTTGACATGCTTCCCCGATGTCAAAACTCGAACTGCTTCGATCCCTCTGAAGACGGGCTATGGAGTGCCATAATAATCACCAATTTTAGCCGTATAAAGATAGTCCCCGCATTTCTAAGAACGAAGTGATAAGAAACACTCTTGAATTATTACCTCTTCGATATCCCTATTATGACGTCAGCCTCATCAGAACATTAAATGACGTGATATAAAGGCTGCACAGAGGTCGCTGTTAGCACAATTCTCGAGAAGCCCGCGAACCACTATTGGTTTGACCTTTCCGCTTCAAACATGCCCAAATGGCTTCTATAAATACTTCAATCATTTGCCTTTCAAAATTTTGCAACATCTCCAAGTCTTCAAATTTTACTAACTGTTTTCTACTTTCATCCTCTTTCTATGCTTGCTTCTTCATCTTCTTTCTTTAAAACTCGCTTATAATTATGGCAAAAACCTCCAAAATGGTACATCAAAAAGAGGGAGACACTTATTCATCACGCCCGTCTAAGAACAAATCAAAAACTCCTCCTAGCATCGAGCACTGCATCCCTGGTCCCTCTGACACCGTCTCCAATTTTACTATCAAAAAACCCCCTTCTACACTGGGCCGATGCGAGCCCATGTCTCGGTATATAAGTGTAGTGATCGATACAGAGCGGTTAAAACTAGACTGCTGGGGGAGGCAACACAAGTAGAAATCCCCACAGCTGAAGAAATCATAATCACACATAAAGCTGGCTTTCTCAGCGTATATACATACCCTTTCACTCTAAGCCCCGTAGATTCTTCTTCTCTACCGATAGACCCGGCAAGTCTCGACTTTTGTCGTTAATACCAAGTGACACTCGGTCAGATTTATCCCTCTTTCCGGAGGATTATATATATGATTCAATACATTTCCAACATGGTTGAGGGAATGACTTTCACTTCGATCACTTGATCATATTGTACAACCCTCGTCTTTTCCGAAGGGGTTTAATTATGTTGCACTTTCAATCTGCCAAGGCGTTCTTTGCCTGCATCGATGAGGACAAAGACCAGGGATGGATGAGCCGATTTGTTAGAGTCAGAACCTCGGACATCATCCTTGATGATTGAATGTCGTTCCCGGAGGAATGGAATATGAAGCGTAAGTATCCCTATGTCGAGTATGTTTTACCTAAAATGCAATGGCAGACCAAGAACCACGATATGCCCTCATTTTTGTCGTTTCCTTATTCTTTGTAAGTATTATCTATGGGGGTGAGTTTGATACATTATACCTGTGCAGGCCTTGGGAAGGCATGTCAATGAGACCTCCTCCTCTTGGTGAGGAAGAAGCTTCGAAAACTACCAAGGGTAAGAAAAGGAAGAAGGAGACAATGGTGGAGTCTCCAAAGTCCAAGAAAGCAAAGGCTCGGAATCCCAAGACCGATGATACAGTCTTAACCTCGATGGCTGCTGAGAGCCTACATGCCGAGGGAGAAGATGACGATACCTTCCCTTTTTTACAAAGGGTAAAACAAAGTGTTGATGCTTCGAGTGTTGCTGGGCGGACGTCTGTTGAGTCAGAGGCAGCCGATGCGAACCCGTCTCGTGCTGAGGAGACCCTCGAGGAGGGTTCAAATGCAGTCCCCAAGCCACTTGTCGGACTTGGTACAGTCCGCGTCGATGAGTTCAAGGGGTCCATTTCTAAAATTTTTGGGGGCGAGAGGAATCCCCGGTGGAAGTTGATGCTGCAGGTGGATTTCGATCGGGCCCGTCATTTTCTCCAGGGGAGATACGAGATGCCCAGGACAGGAATTCCCCCATTTTGGGGACCTCTCAGGGAAAGGATGATACATTGAGAGATTACTTTGAAGGCGTTGAGGAGAAGACTGACATTGATGCCCCCGTCGCTATCGAGGAGGCTGAGAGGCTTCAAAAGCATGTGATCTTTTAGATGTAATATTTTATGCTTCAAATTTTTACTCTTGCTTTTCTAACTTTCTTCCTTTGTGTTGTAGTTCATGAAACTGTATGACCAAGACTTCTCTAAGCTGCAAGATGAGTTGACCCATCATGAAGAGGAGCTCGAAAAGCTTATATTGGAGTCAAATGAGCTGAAGGCTCTATGCACCCGAAAAGAGGAGGAGCTGATCAACCTCCGGGCAGGCTTGGAGAGAGCGCTCCAAGAGAGGGGCGACTTCTTCGAGCAGGTACTCTTGTACCCATAATATTATCTTTAATTTCCATACTTGGTGCTAACTAGCTTATCTTCTACATCTTTCAGATTAGGCAGAAGGATGCCCAAGTGGGGCAGCTCCGAGAGGATATTGTGTCTAAGGACGCCGAAATCCTTGAGCTGGCGCGACTGAATAATGCCGTGGCTTCGGAGAGGGACATACTTCGGGAGAAGCTATCCTCATTTTAGGGCCTTCTTCTAGGTGCTCAGGAAGAGGAGGCTGCATTATCTGCGGCCAAGTCTGAGGCTGATGAATTTGTCTCTTCATACAAAAGAGATGATGCCGCCGCAAATGATCGGGCCAGGGAGATATCCGAGAAGGCCGAGCTAAAACTAGGTCGGGCAGTTGCTCATGCTCTCTTGCAAGCTAGGAGGAAAGCCTTTGAGGAAGCGAGTGCTAAAGGTGCCGATCTCTCTGCCGATATTGAAGAAGCCAGGGCCTTGGAGGAAGAATCGACAATTTCAACTACTTCGGATGAGGGCTCTGGAAGCAACTCGGGCAGTAGTGAAGGCGAAGGTTAGATTTGCTTACTGTTTTGATTTTTTATTTTTTGTACATGGGATCCTCGGGGGAGCTTTGTAAAATACCCTTGTAAGTATATTTTTGGAATGGAAAGATCTCTTCATTTCTTATCTTTCAAACTTTTCCCTGCAATGCTTATGCAAAAATCATCCTTCAAGATTTGAATCTAGCTCTTTGGAGCCCGTATTTGCAGTAATAGAGACCCTCAAGATGGGGGTTTTGATCCCTCGAATGCTATATGACAGCGTCATTCATATGACATGACCATAAAGTGACCGAGGTGGCCCCGCCGATACACTTCCCCAAAAGTTATAATAACTTTTTCAGAATTAATTGGTCCTCAAAGTAGATGAATAGTCAGTGTTTGTCCTATATATATGCACTCACTTCTTCTTCAGTTTAGTTCTTGCAACTTTTCAAAACTAGTTTTCTCTTTAACATTCTCTTCCTTTTCTCAGCTTGTGAAACTACTTGAGCTTTCTTCCTCTTTGTCTTTGTTCAAATAGTTATGGCTATCGTGCCCCAATCCGTTGACAAGGAAGAGGGAAACCATACCTATTCTTCTTGCCCGTCCAGTGGTACACCGCCGACGTATGGTACTTAACCTCGAGCTGTTTTGCTTTGAAGAAAGAGTTTGCACTAGAGAAACCCTTTGATGCTCCGATCCATCGAGAGCATGCATCGAGGTTTATTCGATCGATAGAGGAGAACCACCTCGAGGCCGTGAAGAGAGATTGCGAATGGGGAGAAAATGTGATGCTACAGATACCTTCCTGAGAAGAGAATATATGGCCTACGTAAAGGGATTCTTGAACATGTACACGTACCCATTTACATTGGGCCTCCTCGACCGCCTTGTGGTCAAATTGTGAAAAAGGTATTTAGTCACTCAGGCTCAGATTCATCCGTCCTTCTGGCGGATAGTGTTGATGATAAGGTACTTTACTGAAAAGGCTGAGCTTGAGTTTACCCTTATCCACCTTATCAGATTATATCGGCCTCAGCATTGTCGAGGCCTGATTGCGTTATGACGCCGATCCACCAAGACTTTTATTACCAGTGATAATGAGGACCGGAATCGAGGATGGATGAGTCAGTTTGTCTGATTGACGACTGTCGACATCATTCCTGCAGAGTTCTTGCCGTTACCCAAAAAATGGAACTTCAAACATAAGTACTACGTAGCACCTTAGCGCCCTTTGCTCTCGATGATTTATAAGGATGTTTCTTTTTCTTTTACCCAACGGCCTCATGGATGCCGGAAGAGATCCCCAGTCTTGCGGACTAGACTCGGAGGCTGGCAGCTTCTTCGTCCTATGATGAACGCAAGTGGCGGGATCTGTCGAAGGGAAGATGGGAAGCAAAGCACCACGGTATGTGCCATGTGATTTCCTTTCGAGGAATGCTTTTCTTTATGTGTATTAACTCCGTCTTCGTAGGCGTTGGTGGATTATCCGAGGTGATATGATGCACCTTCGAGGAAAGGGAAGGACCATCGGCTTTGAAGCCAAGGGAGGATAATAAGCCAAAAAGGTCCTCGATGGATGAGGACATTCTCAATGAGGCGGGGCCTTCCTGGAGACACAAAGGAGACGCCGACGCTGAAGAGGACCTTATATACGTTGGTTATTATATAGACATCAACTCTCCTCGGGAGGATGTTTTTCATCTATGGCTCGAACCAGGGGCCCTCCCGAGGTTACCGATCCTGTTGGGCTTGAGACCTCTAGCCTCGAGGGAGAGGTTTCACGAGAGGAAAAGAGAAAGAGTCTTTCACCATCGTCTGCTTCCCCCCTTGAAGGTACTTCGAGGGAAGCTCGGGGCCAAGGGCCGCCTAAATCAAGTGGAGTCTCAAGCGATCATATCCCCATTGATAGCGGTTCACCTGGGGCCGATGGGACCAGGCCAGTAGATGCACTCTCAACTTTTTAGGACGCTCAGCGGCTCTGACCGTGGTGAGTTTTGGTTGACCTTGTTGGCTTCTCAGCTTTGTATTTTCATCTTTTGAATTGAAGCTTCTTTTTTCATAGGCCTTTGACAAGCTCAAGTTCGAGCTGCTCCATTGTGACGCCAAGTTGCGGGAAGCTTCGGGCAAGGAGAAATCTCTCAGGCTTCTTTGCAATAAGAAAACAAAAGAGTTGATATATCTTCGATCGGAGATGCATCGAAGTCGAGACTACGAAGGCAATCTCGAGCAACAGGTAATCTTTATCTTGAGAGAGTACATGTTTCCTTTCTCGTCTTTGAGAACTAATTTTTCGGTGCTTCAGTTGCAGAGAAAAACGAAAGCATGGAGCGTCTTCGGGGTGAAGTAGAACAGGTCAATTCCGAATGCAATGTATTGAAGCCGTAGATAGGTGTTCATGCAGCGGCCCGAAAGAAATTCTTTGGAAAAGGCTTCTGCCCTCGAGGTACAACTTCGCAATGCTCGAGAAAGTAGCTCGATTTAGACGAGCAGGATTGCCAAGCTCGTGACTGATCTTTTGAAGATGAAGGCCGAGGTCGGGGACACTTGGGCTAAAGCTGAAGAAGTTCGAGCAAAGGATGATAAGAAAGTGGTTGTTTATTTGAAAAATGTTGCTGATACTCAGGCTGAGCTGAGAGGAGCCTTCGACAGAGAGAGGAAGGGAAATGAGTATGATCGATGCAGGTCTCGCAGGTAGACCCTCGAAGAGATTAATGCTAGGGGCTTTGATCTCTCAAAAGATATAAAGCAGGCCAAGGCGGATGAGATCGACGCCAAGTTTTTCCTTTCTTCTGGTGCCGATGTTGATATTTGAAGGCCTCCGAGGGAGATGGTCCCTAGAGCAGAATAGGTTTTTCTTTCTTGTCCTTTGTAAAAACTCCTGTGGGAGCATTGTAAATTTATATTTGTAATACACACATATATAAAAAATTCTTTGGTATTTTTGATTAGCTTGTGTCTGTCTGTCTTTTTGTTTTGAATTTTGATGCTTGTCGATAATTAGCCCGATGAATTGGACTTTGAAATGAAACCCTTGGGGTTATAAATTGGCCCTGAGGCTTTTTAGGCTGGCCCTTAGGCTCTTACGCATTGGGTCGGTACGACCTTTGATATGGCTGGCACTTGGGCTCTTACATATTTGGTCGGTACGACCTTTGATATGGCTGGCGCTTGGGCTCTTACACATTTGGTCGGTACGACCTTTGATATGGCTGTCGTTGGGCTCTTATCCATTTGGCCCTTAGGCTCTTTAGTTAACCGTTTAGGGTTCAGTCTTCGAGTCGGGTTTCGACTCGAGCTCATCGACCCTTAGTTTTTTTAAATCGGCCCTGAGGCTCTTTAGGTTGGCGCTTAGGCTCTTATGCATTGGGTTGGTACGACCTTTAATATGGATGGCGCTTGGGCTCTTACGCGTTGAGTTGGTATGACTTTTAACCGGTTCTTTTCGAAGTATTTTCGAAGTAATTGGAGGCCTGTAATTTTATGGCGACAGTCGGACGTCTCCTAGTCGCATTAGTTTGACTAGAGCCTTATGACCATAGTCATCGATTTGAGCCGTAGCCTTTTAGTCCCCGAGTAAGGTAGCCTCGGTGTCTATATCGAGGGTATGCCTTTTTAGGTGTCTTACAAGTTAGAATATATAACCTTGACTTTGATATCAGGATTATGCAGTTTTAAGGTCTTACAAATTTGTACATGCGTTGCTTGAGGTCTTACAGATTTAATATTGCCTTGTGGCGATCTTATGATTCATGCCTTGCTTGAGGTTTTACAATTTTGATATTGCCTCATGGAGGGCTTACATTGGTGCCTCATGGAGGGCTTATATTGTTGGTATTGCCTCATGGAGGGCTTACATTGGTGCCTCATGGAGGGCTTATATTGTTGATATTGCCTCGTGGAGGGCATATATTGTTGGTATTTCCTCATGGAGGGATTATACTGTTGATATTGCCTACTGGAGGGCTTATATTATTGTTATTGACTCGTGGAGGGCTTATATTGTTGGTATTGCCTCATGGAGGGCTTACATTGGATCCTCATGGAGGGCTTATGAACTTTAAGTTGCCTGATTGAGGTCTTACGGTTTCAAGTTAATAGCTTGGTGAGCCTACTGTCGAGTACAGTCCCCGAGTCGGGGTTATGCCTTTTTTTTAAGGTCTTACAAATTTGGCGTTTCCTTTTAGAGGGCTTAAAAGTTTGCGCATGCCTCGTTAAGGTCTTACAGACGCGATATTTCCTCATTGAGAGCTTATGAGCTCGAAGTTGCCAGTCCTCAAGTCTTACGGCTTCGAGTTTTTGAAGTGAGTTCCCTAGTGTTCGGGAAATTTCTTGTCCTAGGGCCGTTTCTTGGGAAAATAGCACACCTTTTTGAAGCGCAAAGTGTTTTGATGATAAAAGATTCTCCTTCGATTACTTGGTACAAGTATACATGCTTTCGCTGTCAAGGGTTCGATTTTTCTATGTGGGCACGGTTCATTTGACCGTTTGGTCCGATACATCATTCTTTTGTCGATACCCTTTTTGGCATATTTTAATTCCTTCGTGGAGGTGATCTCCTGGAGGGATTCCCCTCAGTATTTGAGGTTAATCGAAGAGAAGACTTGAATACTTGGTGAGTTCTCCTTACGTAGCATATGGATGTTTCCTCGTTAAAAACCTCGTCGGTAACACCCATTTGGGATAAAATTCGACATGAGGAAGAAGACCGCAACGCATGCTTTAAAACCTAAGGCCTTCGAGCTAGAGGGTGCTTCGATTCCTTTCAATCGAACACCTACACATAGGTTAGTGTAAAATGTGAAGGAAAGAGGGAGAGGATTGTACCTTGACTGTGGTGGCGTTCAAGCCTCGATATGCTTCAATTACTCGTTCCGAGGATGGGGCACGTTCGTTTATTCGTTCATCAGAGGATGTAGTTTGTGATTGCTACTCGGCTGTTTTCTTGTTGTTTGGATCCTTCGATGTAGAAGGTCTCGGTGTCGGTGCCATATCGTGCACTGCGGACATTTATTTTGCTGTGTGCTGCTCTCCGTACACTATTTTTACTCCATCCTTCATAGGAAACTTCATCATTTGATGAAGAGTTGACAACAACACCCTCATACTATGAACCCATGGCCTTCCAAGCAATGCATTTTGTCTCCTGTCAGCTTCGATGACATGAAACTTGGTATCTTGAATTGTACCAGCCACGTTGACTGGGAGGATGATTTCCCCTTTCGTTGTTTCGCTCGCCATGTTGAATCCATTAATACACGAGAGGCCGACACTATCTAGTATAGCAATCCGAGTTTCTCTACCAACCTCGACCTAATTATATTGGCCGAGCTACCTGGATCCATGATCACACGTTTAACCTAAAATTTATTCACAAGAAAAGAAATTACCAGTGCGTCATTATGAGGTTGAGACAAGGTCTCGATGTCCTCTTCGTTGAATGAAAGAGCATCTTCATGTATGTAGCTTCGAGTTCATTTTTCCCTTATGATGGATACTTTTGTTCTCTTGAAAATAGGTCCCTGAGGGACGTCGACTCCTCCAATAATCATGTGGATGACGTGCTATGGTTCTTCTGTTTCATTTTTCCTATTCGCCTCTCTTTCCCGAAATTGGTTTTTAGCTCGGTCGCTTAGGAACTCTCGAAGGTGCCCTGCTAATCAGTCGGGCTACCTATTCTCGAAGCTGTCTTCAATCCTCGGTCTTGTGACCGTGGGTACCATGATATTCGTATATCAAGCTAGGGTTCCTTTGCGAAGGATTTGATAGTACGGGTCTTGGCCACCTGATGTCTTTGATTTTACCTATGGCCGATACGATGTCTGAAACATCAATATTGAAGTTGTACTCGGACAGCCGGGGCGCCTCTACCGGGCCTGTGTTAATACCTTTCTTTGCTTGGCCTCAGCTCTCTTTTTGGAAGCCTCGATTCCTTTGGTAAGCCTGCCGGGATACACCGAGCCCGAGGGGGCTTCCAATTGGTCATCCTCGACTCTGATCTTTGATTGATACCTGTTGTGTACATCGGCCCGAACTACAGCGGGATACTCGATTAAGTTTTGCTTCAACTGCTTTGAAGCTATCGAGCTTCGTTCATTCAAGCCCTAAGCGAAGACTTGCACTGCCCAATCATCGGAGACCGGTGGTAATTCCATCTGTTCCAATTGGAAGCGGGTTACGAACTCCCTTAACATCTCATTCTCTCTTTTTTGATTTTGAAGACGTCAAATTTCCTCGTAGCGACCTTGATGGCACCAGTATGCGCCTTCACAAAAGAGTCTGCCATCATGGCAAACAAATCTATTAAGTTCAAGGGTAGATTATGATACCACATCATGGCCCCTTTGGATAGCGTTTCTCGAAATGTTTTGAATAAGATGGATTCAATCTCGTCACTTTTAGGTCATTCCCTTTCACAACACAAGTATAAGCAGTAATGTGCTCATTGGGGTCTGAGGTCCCATTGTACTTCGGAGATCGAGCATTCTGAGTTTCTTCGGGATGGGCTTCAGACCGCAATTGATGGGAATGGATTTTGCATGAACTTTTTTGAATCTACACCCTTCAGAATCGGGGGTGCACCCGGGATCTGATCGACCCTCGAGTTATAGGTCTCCACCTTTTTGTCGTCAGCTTCTATCTTCTTTTCGCCTTATTCAATCCTCTTTTTGAGGTTCTCGAGCATCTTCATAATAGCGGGGTCGGCTGCTGACCCATTATTTCTCGACCTTTCTGTTTCCTGTTCGACTCGAGGAGCCGTTTCTAGTTGTTCTGTGCTTGGAGTTCTTTGATGACTTTGTAGCTGAGCAGTAACCACTTGTTGTGCTTGCGACATCTCAAAAATGACATGAAGGCTAACTTCCCTTTCCTTTTGAGCAGGGGCTCTCTGTGCTTCATGCTGGTCTTTTTCGTGCACACTTTCGTCTGTATGAGAGCTTACATCGACATGTTGAGCATTGCATGAGCCTTCATCAACAGAGATTTGCACCGGTGGCCCTTCAGGGTTTTGCGGTGGTATACCGGCTCCTGAAGTACCTGCGCCGTTCTCTCCGTGATCCTCAGGACCATTTTTTTCATGGGCATTCACTGAGTTAGACATTTTCTGACATGAAATTGAAGATTCTTGGACAAGAAAAAATGTAAAGAGCAACTTGTGTTTTTAGAAAACCAGCACTAAAACAATCACTATTATTTTTAACCCCACGGTGGGCGCCAAACTGTTTACCGTGAAAATGAAAATTACAATTATGTATCATTGGGTGGTTCTAAAAATACGTGATTTATTTAATACTAGTTGTTTAGGCAATAGATGCTAAGGGAGAGTTAAGAAAAATGAGATAAGAGCAAATGATAATGTAATTGTGCAAACCGAGCAGTTAGGAAACGGGGTCTTGAGCTTGGTCGAAATAGGGCCTCGACGTCGAGCTCGAGGGCTTGATAGAGGGTGTCGATGAAGATACAACAATATTGAAGGCCTCGAAGATGGACTCTTTATGATCAATAATTAGTAATAAATTAAGAACAATTAATGAATACAATAAATTAAAGGCAATAAATCAATGGAACAATTATAGAGAATGTTCTTATTCTTGTATTGAATATCCTCCCTCTTACAAAATGACAAGGGTCCCCTTTATATAGGAGGGGGAATCCCAACATAGTACATGTGTAATTATTTCAAAGAAATGCAACTGGTACAACTATTTAATGTCACGATACGGACTTGTACTATTCTTACAGACTTGATCAGCCTTAACAACGTGCTTTTCGGGAATTTCCCTTTTTTCCATGATGGCCATCGATTTACACTTCCTCGAGGTCGAGCGTGGAGAATCCTCCACATGCTTCCTCGATGTCAAAACTCAAACTACATCGAGCCCTTTGAGGAACGTGCTATGGAGTGCCATAATAATCATAAAATTGGGCTCACCAATTTTAGCCGTATACAACCTTAGTTCCATTTTAATCTCCTATGTTTCAGTGACTAACTTATACTGTACATATCTATTTTGTTCATGCAATAGATTTTAATCTAGTTTCATATATTAGTTAGTAGTAAAGTATAGGAGATTATGTTGTGCCATGGTGGGTGTCAGGTTGTAATTGCACTTAATCCCTCCAGCATATTTATGGGTTAATTAATTTTTCCACGGCCTGAAGATAAATGAACACGAATAAGTTATCCCATCTCTTGTAAATTGATAGATATCAAAGTAACTTCAAATATTCTATTAAGTTTTAGACGCACTTTAAATATTAGCCCATGTGTTCATACACGAACCTTAGATTGATATGCCTAAGTAATAAAAGGGTCATATGCGCATTCATGTGTCTTGATGCCTTTAAATTTAATATAATTATGTTTTAACGATGTGTACATTCCGTACCTTGGTTTAACATCTAACTTCAAAGAAATACCTTGTGTGCGTACTGCATCTGGGCCCAAACAATTAATAAAAATATAATAATTAATTAAGTGGTAATAAATAAGCCATAATAAATAAAATATAAGAATAGCTAAAAATTGATTTAAGCCTTAAATGAGTCAATAAAGCGACCATGCTAGAACCACTGGACTCGAGAGGTGCCTTACACCCTCCCCTCGGTCAACATAATTCCTTACTCAGTCTTCTGTTTTCGTAGACCATGAATTAGGAGTTAGATCTTCCTTTTGATAAGGGATTCAATAAAAGGTGACTTGGAACACGAAAACTCAATTCCAAGTGGCGACTCTAAATAATAAATAATCCTTTTTCAAAATGTCACTTCAATTGAAAAAGCTCTTCTAACTCAACCTCGTAATAGGGTTGCATGGCAAAAAAAGGAGTGACAACCGTCAGAGAAGGAAGAATACACTCATTTTCTGAGAGAGTATGAGGACATTTTCGCATAGTCATATGACGATATGACCAGGTTGAGCACATATATAGTGGCTCACAAGTAGGGTCAAACCAAGATGGTTCACATTAGGGCAGCTGGTGTTGAAACGGATCTTTTCACATCAAGATGAAGCGAAAAGGAAATTATCACCCAACTAGCAAGGACCTTATATGGTTCACATGATACTAACATGAGGATCACTCATACTCGTAGAAATGGACGGAGAGATTTGGACAAAGCCTATCAATTCAGATGCAGTCAAAAGATACTATGTGTAAACTATTTGCATTTCTTCATATGATGTAACTGAACTACGCTTGACATGATTCCCGTTTGAGAGGGGATACGTAGGTAGCCCTGTGGGTTTGGTCACAATTGAATAAAATTTCTATTTTCCCCACAATCAGAAACTGGGACAGAATTTTGAGGAAGAGCCTCAAAATTACGAAGCAGGTTCAGTCAACGGCATTGCATGCAGAGAAGCCAGAAGATGAGTTAGATAACTGGGGAAAATTTTTGAGGAGGACCTCAAAATTATATGGCGAGGAGGTCGCAATGTCTCTGATAACGTCATGGTCACTGGTTTATCTAATTGATTTTCGAAAATGCTTTATTTTTTAGCCAAATACTACCCATGGTGACTTGAACAGGACACTAGGGCGAAGCGGGGAAAAGCAAGCAGACAAAGGCACGAACCAACCTCCCCCGAAAACTCATGATTTTTCTTTGGATGCAGGAACAAAGAATAACCACAAGTGTCTTCATAACGGCAAAGCCACCAGACGCAAATATATCTCCAGCTAAGAAACACTTCGCCCTTACTTACTACTTCTCCTTGAATGAGACTAAGCATCGTCTCAAATCCTGCATGAGGCTAAGCCCTACCTTCTCAATTACATACGGCTAAGCATTGCCTTCCCCCTCCATGAGACTAAGCACTGTCTCGAATCCTGCACGAGGCCAAGCCCTGTCTCTTTATTTCCATAAGGCTAAGCATTTCCTTCTCCTTGCATGAGACTAAGCACTGTCTCAAATCCTGCACGAGTCCAAGCCCTTCCTCTTCATTTGCATAAGGCTAAGCATTGCCTTCCTCTTACATGAGACTAAGAACTGTCTCAAATCCTGCACGAGGCTGAGCCCTGCCTCTTTAATTGCATAAGGCTAAGCATTGCCTTCTTCTTGTATGAGACTAAGCAGTGTCTCGAATCTTGCATGAGGCTAAGCCCTGCCTCTATATATGCATAAGGCTAAGCTCTACCTTCCCCTTGCATAAGACCAAGTACTGTCTCAAATCCTGCATGAGGCTAAGCCCTACCTCCTCAATTGCATAATGCTAAGCATTTCCTTCCCCCTACATGAGACTACGCACTGTTTCGAATACTGCACGAGGCCAAGACCTACCTCTATATTTACATAAGGCTAAGCGTTGCCTTCTTCCTGCATGAGACTAAGAACTGTCTCAAATCCTGCACGAGGCTGAGCCCTGCCTCTTTAATTGCACAAGGCTAAGCATTGCCTTCTTCTTGCATGATACTAATCACTTTCTCGAATTTTGCATGAGGCTAAGCCCTGCCTCTCTATCTACATAATTCTAAGCTTTGCCTTCTCCTTGCATAAGACCAAGTACTGTCCCAAATCTTGCATGAGGCTAAGCCCTGCCTCTCTATTTGCATAAGCTAAGAACTGCCTTCCATTTGCATGAGACTAAGCACTATTTCAAATCCTACATGAGGCTAAGCTCTGCCTCTTTATTTTCATAAGGCTAAGATATGCCTTCCCCGCATGAGACTAAGCATTGTCTCCCTTTGCATTACACAAATGTTGATCTGTTCTCTTCTTTCGGGGCTAAGCTCTGCCCTCAACCCTACACAAGACTAAGCTTTGTCTTGTTTTATCTCAAGCATCAAGTCTTTGCATCTGTGGGCTGATATATAGAAAATTTGTCCAAAGGCGTCATAGTCCGAAGGTATCATCCTCATAGCCGGAAGACACCATTCCATGGCCTAAGGATCTCTCAATCCTGCACATCATTATTCAAAGGCATCATGGTTCAGAGGCACCATCTTCATAGCCCGAGAACATCATTTTCATGGCATGTGAATCCTTTACCGTACAAATCATGGCCCGGGACATCATGGTCTAAAGATGTCATCCTCACCGTCCAAAAAAAATCTCCATGGTCCAAAGGGAATTTGCATCATGTTTAAATTTACGAAATCTATATGCGCATATTGTGTTTTGAGTCTGCAGTCAATCCGGAAGGTAAACACTAACCTAACGGGATCAATCTTTTCTCCAGCCCTCACTCGATACCCATATCCTCCAATTATTTCAAACGTAACCGATCATCATCTATTACCCAGTCTCACTTACCTATAACCATTTTCAAATCCCAATTGATCCCACTCGAAATATTTTGACCGCTCTTACAAACAACTCCACTGGTTCATTCCACCGTTGGATCTATAACTACACATGGCCTGATTCTTGTAAATCCAGGGATATGTAGGCAGCTCAAAAGTCAGAGTGCGGCCCATATCTTTCAAATCACTCCATTCGGTCAAAATCAGTCATTATTTCTTTACTCAACAATTCTTTAATCCTTCCCGGGTAAAGAGGGGTAGCTGTTGATAACAAATTTTTTCCTCATATTTTATTAGAAAATAATCATTAATTGCATCACAAATTATTTTACGATGATTTTATCATCTAACTTCATCATTTACATCCATACTAGGTTTAAAATATTTTGGTGCATTTGTTATAATTACATTTGCATTTTTAAGGCTAAAATTACACATTTTACAATAATAGCCCATATACACTTATAATTACTTTATCCATGCAAAAAATAACTTTTTATATTTTTATAGTGATAAATAATTGTTGTTAACGACTTTTATGCACAAATACTATTTTCACTATTTTTATTTATCATTTTTACAAATTATTTTATTAATTAAAATGGGTATTTAACTAATAGCCCTAAATTCCTCCTATTTTTCGGACCTAGGCTACCCAATCCAAACCAAATAACCCCATCCCAACACCTAAAATGCCTAACCCAATAGCCCCAGCCCAGAACCAATGACCCAATTACTCTTACCCGGTCGCGGCCCATTCAACTAACCCGCCCCACTCCCATTTTAAATCACGATCGTTGATCTCCTAAGATCAACGACCCCCCGTTAACCTACTTTTTTAATATTAGCCCCTAACACTAATTCCCCCATATTCCCTCTCACCCGCCGTCATTTAATCCTCTCAATCTCTCACCCTCTGAAGAACTGTAACCCTAGCCGTCACACCTCAAATCCACTCTCCTAATCCCTCTTTTAATGGGATTCCCTTCCTATTTACTTACGTTACTGTTTGATTCTCTATGTTATTACTTAGTACTTGCCTAAACATGGCAAGTACTACCACTCTGATTCTGTCAGATTAGCTCTCATTTTCTTGAATCTAGACGATATTTCGTCTACACACGTTTATTCTACAATATGAGTATGATTCTATCTATATTTTTGATGATTTTGATCTACCCTAAAAACTAGGGTTTACAGATTTTCTTCAAATCGAACCAAAATTGGTTCGAGTCCTCGATTTTGGGTGTTTTCTTGTCTATGTTCGTCATATTATGTGTGAATATGACTTTCCTTGTTTAGATTTTTCCGATTTCCTTTCACTTGCCTTAAGAGTTAGAATCTTTTAGATCTTGTTTGCTTAATCATCTCGACTCACTGATTTTGGTGCTATTTGTGTCTATATTCATTGTGTGTGTGAATATTCTGTTAGTAATTTTGTTTTCCTAAAATTAGGATTTGCTTATTTCCTTTGCCCTTATCCATTTTTATTTGATTTATATAGCCTTATTTGTGTTTAATTCACACTTTTCCTTACTTTTTTTCTCGATCTCTATCACTATATAAACCCCATCTTTCCTCTTTAGGAAGGGAGACGAAAAAATCACTAAAATATCATTAAAAACTTAAGATTTGCTCTATGGTTACTTTGGTATCTTGTTCTATCTCTGGTTCCTAGCCGGCTGAAAGCCAAGGCTAAAAATTCTGTGGTTCTCACTATTGTGGTGTTATTCTTGCTTACTCGCTTAACTGGTGAGTCCCATATCTTTGCTATTTTATTTTTATGCATCTATAACTTGTGTCTATGATCCAGTGTGCCTAAGTTTACTTTTAAGCATGATTCTGTGAGTTTTACGTTTGTTTGAGTCCCTTTAGTTCTTTAATTAACGTTGTTAGTTCTAAGTCTTTCCTGTTAATTATATGCCCTGATAATATGTCTCTAACATGTCTCTAGTTCCTTTGATTATTTGATCCTAGGATAATTATCAAGTTTATGTTTTCCTACCATGTCTAAGTGATGTTTGTTTCCTGATGTGAGTAAACATAGCTTGTCCTTAATACTAGCATGTACACTTAGCCTACTTAGACCTTTCAGGCTTTAACTTGTTAAGTATTGTGCATTTGTGCATGAAGAACTATGTATATTTTGCCAACTTGTTTTCCTAACTTTTTCAATGTAGTTCTGCCTATATATTTAAGTCTTGCTGTTATTTTTAATCAACTACTCTGTGTTCTGAAATCTGCTATATTTGCTTCCTAAAATCAAGTATGTCTTTTCAAATTTTATCCCTCAACCATTGCCTACTCTTTTATATGCTGCATGTGCTATCCCGAATCCTCATCCTTAGGCCATGAGAGACCCTTGTGAACTCTGACACATTGGGGTTTGGTTCTAATCTCCCTTGAACTGTTTCTGATCATTTTTCTCTAGTGTGAGCACTGCTCGGGGTCCATGTGTGACTCTTGGGAACTGTGGTACACTAGAGATTTGGGTTCTGTGTGCTATGGGTGAATCATTCACCATTGGTTATTGTGTATCCATGAATATAAGTTTTGGAGCTGTTATGGGTTGAAAGCCTGGGTTGCTCAGATGTATGTGGGCTTGTTGTAGGCTCTCTATAGTTTATTCTGTAATTCATTCATTAACCTGGTTTGTAATAATTTTGTAACAAAAATTCTGGGGTATTTAGTAAAATTGGGAAGGGTTTCTTATTTTCATCTGCAAAGTCGGGTAGAAATCCTACTTATAGGGTCTCTATTTGTGTTGTTGGTTCTTCTTATAAGTTCCATATTATGTTGTTGAAATTTTATAGGTTTTATATTGTGTTTACATGCTAGAAATCTTGCCTGTAGGACTAATGCTGTGATCTGTTAAAAATTCGGCCTTTAAATGTATCAATTTTCCTAGTAATTGTGTGATAGAAACCATGCCTATATGATCAATACTTGGCTTAATTGTTTTCTGACCCAATATGTGTAAATTCCTGCTTATACATTGTCTAATGGTAGAAAACATGCCTGTAGAATTAAAAGCAGTTCAATTCTAGAAATCATGCCTATAGGGTAAGAAATAGTACACTTGTAGAAATCATGACTATATGATTAAAATCAGTACGCTTGTAGAAATCATGTCTATAGGGTTAAAAGTAATTCACTTGTAGAAATCACGCCTATAGGATTTAATATCAGTACGACTGTAGAAATCATGCCTATAGGGTTAAAAGCAGTTCCATTATAGAAATCATGCCTATAGGATTCTATTAACTAATTCTGAATACGCTTCTTCGATTATCACTATCAATCACCTAGACTACATGTCTATAGGATTAAATAATAATTCTGGACTTATGCTTGTGATTTGTTGTTATTCATTATTATATGAAACGCCCAGATATTGTACTGAGATAAAATAGTAGGCAAATATACGTAGGTTCTAACACTTGCGTTAAGACACTGATTCTTCATACGACTGCTTGCCTATTCAACATCACATAGATATCATGCCTATAGGATTCTACAATTAATAAAACCTATTAATTAGTTTCATGCATTTGCTATTTATATGTGGAGGTCAATTTGAGCCCATATCTGTCCTCATTTGAGAAGTCCTAATTGTTTTTCTTGTCGCCTAGTATTTTATAATTTTTGAGCAACTTAGGACTAGTCTAGAACTATCCTAAATAGAGGTCCCAATGCCTCCAGGACCTTAGGTAAGGGGACGGGTAGTGCACGCATATGGCACGAGTTAGAATTGATTAGAGTGCTTTAGGTAAAAACTCAAAGATAGTAATCAGGTAGCAGGAGATGATAGTCTGTGCCCGTTGAATAATATTAGTAACACCCCCGTCTTGGGAGAGTTACGAATAATATTTATGTTGCACGGGCTGATCCTATAGGCTAAAAAATTTAGGACCCCCCATCCCTATTAAATAGTTTATTCGCTTTCTTAAACTAATTCACATAAGATAAGTTCGGCTGGGACCTACTGTTATGGACCTCGAGGGGTGCCTAACACCTTCCCCTTAAGGTAAGTTGAGCCCTTACCCGATCTCTGGTGATGCAAACTGGTATTATCTGAGTTATTTTCTATAGGTTCCCTAACGCACCTTAATCCGTTAGGTGGCGACTCCCTAACAACTAATTCTTTTTCCCTTCTCTCAAAAAGGAGTTTTCAAATGTCGAAACCCGATTTCGCGAGAAAAAATGGGGGCGACAATGAAACCTATTGTTATAATATAATTCCGTTCGGACTAAAACATGCTGGTGCAATTTATCAACGCCTAGTAAATCGAATGTTCGAAGAACATATAGGAAAAATAATGGAATTTTATACTGATGACATGTTAGTTAAGTTCCTGCGAGCAGAAGACCATTTGAATCATTTGCAGGAGACTTTGCATATAATGAGAAAGTACAATATGAAGCTCAACCCAAGAAAGTATGTGTTCTGGGTTGACTCGGGCAAGTTCCTTGGCTTCATGGTATCTAATCGGGGAATCGAGATCAACCCCGATAAAAATCAAGGTTATCGAGGATATCACAGTTGTAGATAATGTCAAGGCCGTACAAAAGGTAACAGGGCGCATAAACTCCCTAGGGCGATTCATTTCAAGGTCCTCGGATAGGAGTCGCGGATTCTTCTCATTGCTTAAGAAGAAGAGTAGCTTTGCATGGACTCCGGAATGCCAATAGGCCTTGGAGGAACTAAAATGATACTTATCGATCCTGCCACTACTTCACACACAAAAAATGGACGAGCAACTCTACTTGTACTTGGCAGTCTAAGAAATAGTGGTAAGTGGAGTTCCTTGTTTATTATGTTAGTCGGACCTTAGGTGAGGTCGATCCAAACTTAGAAAAACTAGCGTGTGCTTTAATAAGCGCCTCTAGGAAATTAAAACTATATTTCCAAAATCATCCAATATGTGTTGTAACTACCTATCCCCTTCACAATATTTTTCACAAACCCGAACTTTTGGGTCGATTGGCCAAATAGGCGGTCGAGTATGAGGCCATGATTGCAGGTCTCGAGTTGGCTAAAAGTTTGGGAGTAGAGGTCATCGAGGCCAAATGTGATTCCCTCCTCGTGGTAAACCATGTAAACAGGACTTTCGAAGTCCGAGAAGACCGAATGCAGATATACTTGGATAAGCTACAGGTAACTCTACATCGATTTAAAGAATGGACCTTATAACATGTACCTCGAGAAAAGAATAGCGAGGCCGACACTCTTGCAAACTTAGGTTCATCGGTCGAAGACGCCGAACTTAACTCGGGGGCTATCGTACAACTCATGAAATCGGTGATCGAAGAAGGCCATGCCAAAATAAACTCCACTAGTCTGACCTAGGACTGGAGAAACAAGTACATAATGTACATAAAGAATGGGAAACTTCCATCAGATCCGAAGGAATTAAGAGATCAATGTACGAAGGTAGGACGGTTCACTTTATCCGAGCATGGAACGCTGTTTAGAAGGACGTTCAATGGACCACTGGAAATATGTTTGGGATTGGGAGATACCAACTATGTACTACAGGAAGTTCACAAAGGCACCTTTGAAAATCATTCTGGTGTCGAGTCCTTGGTCCACAAAGTAATCAGAGCAGGTTATTATTGGATTGGCATGGATAAAGATTCAAGTACGCGTCAATGATTCATCAGCTGAGAGAGTAGCTCAATTTGGTCTTATCCCCATGGCCATTCATGAAATGGGGAATGGACATCGCCGGCCCTCTTTCATCGGCCCCAGGTAAAGCTCAGTTTATTTTATTTATGACTGATTATTTTTCTAAGTAGGTTGAAGCATAGACTTTCGAGAAACTCAGAGAAAAGAAAGTCATAGACTTCATTTGGGACCACATTATATGTCGATTCGAGTGTTTCCGAGATCATATGTGATAATGGAAAGCAATTCATCGGCAGCAAAGTAACTAAATTTCTCGAGGATCACAAGATCAAGATAATCTTATCAACACCTTATCATGCTAGTGGGAACAGACAAGCTGAATCGACCAACAAAACCATTATTAAAACTCTTAAGAAGAGTTTGTTCGACGCTAAAGGAAAGTGGAGAGTGATACTGTCCGAGGTTCTTTGGGCGTACCGCACAATGTCGAAGTCTAGTACGGGAGCAACGTAATTCTTGTTAGTCTATGGTGCCGAAGCTCTTATCCCCGTCGAGGTTGGAGAGCCTAGCCTGATGTTCTGATATGCAACAGAGGAATCGAATCACGAGGACATGAATACGAGCCTAGAATTATTGGATGAAAGATGTGAAGCCGCCCTCGTTCGATTGGTCGTACAAAAGCAGTGGATCGAAAGGTGCTATAATCGAAGAGCCAATCTTCGATATTTTAACGTCGGGGACTTGGTACTAAGAAAAGTCACCCTCAACACCTGAAATCCTAATGAAGGAAAACTGGTCCCGAACTGGGAAGGACAGTATCAGGTCCTAAAATCATTAGAACAGGATCCTACAAGCTCGGTACGATGAGCGAGCAACAATTACCAAGAAATTGGAACACATCACTCCTGAAACAATACGTACGTCCTTTCCATTTTTCATTTATATTTTAAACTAACCATTGCAGGTATTCGATCAAGAACAATGATGGATTCTTCGACACGAAGTCTTTAGGTCTGAAAGCACGCATTGCACTCTTTTTCCCTTTAACCAATTTTGTCCCAAATGGATTTTTCGGCGAGGTTTTTAATGAAGCAACTATTGATCGTGCTAACTTATAACAATTCAACAGTATCCAAGGGTTCTTTACAATCGACCTTAAATACTGGGGGACATTGCCCTCGAATGTCAACTTTGTTGCAAGGATATTACTTCGTGACAGTAGGGTCTCGATAGGTAAATTTGGTAAGGGACAAATGGTCGAATGAACCATGCCCATATAGATTTCTCGAGCCCTGACACCTAAAATGAGCGCATGTATAATCATTTATTAAGAGAAGTATTTTTCCTTGCCGATATCTCATGCCTTCGAAAAATTTTCTACTTTACAATTTCATACTCTCGGTCTATAGTGCAAACAGGCTTAAGGGCCGATCATAACTAGAGTTCAAACAACTACCCCTGCCGTCCGAAAAATAGATGAGAACGAATTATTAAAGCATCGAGATCATAAGACCTTAAAGGCAACCCTCGATTTTTATAGGCCACGGCCACCCCACTCGGGGACTGACACTTCGGGCAATCTCGAAGTGAAATGGGAAAATAAGCCCAAGAGGCAAGTCCCGAATTCAAAGGTCTACGGCCATTGACACGGTTCGGAGATGTCCGAATTCCATAATAAAATAGGCCTTCAAATTTTTTCATAAGCCGGTTAGAAAATATTCCCTTGGAAAAATTATAAAGGGCTTCGATAATATCAAGCCTTGAAATCTCCAATAAATACAAAATTGTTCGAACTCTCGAGCAATTCCTTATTTCATGCTAAGACATTATAGATTTTACAAGTACAAATGATGAAAATATTTTCCAGGACGAAAAAGGGGAGAAGGCCATAAACATTTCTTTTTAACAAAGGCCTTATCGGCCTAGTACAAAACTCCTAAGGGCTATGTTAGCTTTGAGTTCAAGAGACTGTCCTCGCTCAAACAAAAACCTAATGGTTACCTCACCTCGAGTTCGAGCAAGCACTCACTCGATCATAGAGGCTATGCTAGTTCGATTTTGATCGAATTACTTAAACCCCGAACTTTAGAATGCAATATCATAAGGCATAAATGAAACAAAATTTCAAAAGACAAGACAGAAAGGAAGAAATTTTTTATATATATCAAAAATTTATTTACAAGAGAAACAGGCCTAATCGGAATTCTATACAAAAATAAAAAAAAAAGCATAAAAGAAAGATAGTTCCTAGTGTTCTCCAGGGGAAATATCTTCACCCTCGAGTTCTTCTCCACTCTCGGACTCACTCATGCTCCCGGAATCATCATCATCAGGAGAGGCCAATGCTTTGGCTTCAGCTTCAAGCTCTTTTGCATTTTTGATCTCGTCAATAAGATCTTGAGCGGCTTCGGCATCAGATCAGTAGACGACCACAATTTCATCAGCATCAGCCTTGTCCGTCTCAGCCTCAGATTTGGCCGCTGCAAGTTCCGTGACCAACTTCTTTCAATCGGAGGTTGCTGAACCCAACCGTGTCTGGAACTTCTCGATTTTCTTGGCTTGAACCAAGTTATTCTATTTCATGCTTTGGAGTTGTCTTTCTGCCGAGGATAGCTGAGCTCGAGCAGCATCCTTTTCTGAGGCAAGATGGTCTATGATTTTCTTCCATGCTATGGTCTCCGCCTTCACCGCATCCACTTCCTTACAAAGTTTCCCAATTTTATCGAGCTTTTATTGGACCTGTAGGATCGAACTGTTAGCTATCACGCCCGAATCGATGTCATAAACTTCTAAGATTCTTATTACCTGCTCGACCAGGTCATTTTGTTCTTTCTGAGCCACAATTAACTCAGCTCGAAGGCCCTTTGCTTCATCTCCTCTTTGCTCACTGAGAATCTTGAGGGCGTCTTTCTCCTCAGTAAGCCCTCAAATCTCAGTTTCATATCAGCTCAGCTCCCCTAGAGATCGAAAGAAAGCTTCTTGATGAAGCATTGAGGCCTGCAAAAATAAAAAAGAAAGAATTAAACAAGAAGAGAAAAACTAAAGTTTAAAAATGGATATTGACAAAAGGAATAGGGGATTACTCGGTTCAGATCTTGTTGGGCCTCCATAACTACTTCCGCTGCCTTCGGTTTCAGTCGGCTTGGGGACTTCGATTGAATCCCCCTCTTGGACCCCATCAGATCGGGGCAGAATATTTCCAGCTTCTACTGGTCCGGTGGCCTTTTGGGCCTCGGTATTAGCTCGTGCTCGAGCCACCAGCCCAGAATCATCCACTTTTCTTCTTTTTCATCTTCTTCTATCTCCCTTAAAAGTTGGACTGAATTCACAGACAAGGGGATAACATTCTTCTTAGGCATACGAGCTGCTATATTTTTAGGCCCTTGCCCTTCAGAGGTCGAGGTCATTTTCCTCTTGCTCTCCTTTGCCAGCTTTGAGATAGGGAGTGAGGCTTTTTCATCACCGGACAGGGGCCTCATCGTCAGGTCTTTTTTGAGACCTGCAAAAAAGGAGACTGAGTAAGCTCGGAAGAATGTTTTAAATGACCAAATCGTTAAAGGTAGGAATAAGGCATACCATGATTCTTGGCTTCCCACCGGCCCTTTGATAAATCGTGACATGCACGCTGAACATGTGTTGATGTCAAGACCAGGATCCTAACCCAGCTCTCTAGGTGAGGAATCGCACCCGTCATCCAGGCAGCAGCTACACCGAGAAAAAATATCGATAAGGGAAGATGAAGAAGTAAAAATAACAAACAGAAACTAAAACCTGAGTCATACTTACGTTTCATATTCCATCTCTCGGGAAATGGCATGCTCTCAGCCGGAATCAGGCCCATGGTCCCCACTCAGACAAACCGGCTCATCTAACCTCCATATTTATCTTTGTCTATGCTTGAGATGATTGCCTTGGTGGCCCTGCGTTGGAGTTTTATTATCCCACCTCGATAAAGTCGAGGCTTGTACAATCTTATCAGATGATCTAGGGTGAAAGGAAGCCCGTCGATCTTGCTCACGAAGTAACGGAGCAATATCACAATCCTCCAAAAGGAGGGATGAATTTGGCCGAGGGTCACTTGATACTTCTTTCACAAGTCAATGATGGCCGTATCGAGGGGACCCAACATGAAAGGGTAAGTGTCAACACTCAAGAACCCTTCCATGTGGGTCGTGATCGCTTCTTCTGAGGCCGGTATATCCTGACCTCTTTGTTTCCCCAATTCCAGTCCTTCTTCACTTGTTCAAGGAAGCTTTTGGATCGAGCATATATATCTCGATACCGGTTCACATCGACCAGGGACCGATGATGTCTTCTCAACTTTGAAGAGGGAACAGACTCCTCAAGGCGTGGTTCCACCTTCTCGTCGGCCTGCCGAGATGAGAAGGCGGTTTCTTTATGTGAAACAGTTTTAGACATCTTAGCCATTTTAAATTTTGAGAGCAAAGAAGAATTGAGATTGTGATATTTTGTGTTTTAGAAGGAACAAACAATAGAACTCAAAGACGTGACGATAAGAAGCTTGAAGAATGAAAGAACTTTGAAGATTAGAGTAGAAGAGATTGAAAGTAAAGTTTGAAAGAATAATAAAGGGACCTCTTTAATGGTTTCACGGCGATGGCTCAAAGCTAGTAGTGGCCGACCATTGGTTGACGCACATTAAATGCCTAGGGAACTATACCAACGGGACTTTTCGGTCACCTCAGTATGTTACGTCACGATGCTGACGTCATGACAAATCCGGGAGGAGCTAGAAAACTCAATTCGTTTCTTGTCATCATACTGTAAAAAAAGAGGGGACTATCTGTATATGGTCAAAACCAGGCCCACCCGATTTTGTTTGATTAGTCGAGACTAGGATGGTAGGCCGAGAATTGGTCTCGTGTAATATCAGACCGAGATATCAAGGTGCGGTGGAGAGCTCGGGATTTGAAGTACCAATTGAGATCGAGACCAACCAGGATCGAGATCAAACATGATAGATGTTCGAAGAAAGCCTACTAATGAAAAGACGAGATATCTATTACCGGGCAAGTATCATGGAGAAAATCCTGGCACTAATCAAATCAAGAACGGTTGCTTAGCCAATCATGAGATTTCCTTATGTATATAGAATTGTACCGTAAATAGAATTCCTTTTATATAAATGGGGGTTCTAATCATTTGTAATCATCTATTCTCGCATATCAAAGCTATACAATACATTTTTCTCTCTTAAGCTATCTTGTTCTTCAGTTCAGCTCATATTTCTTAATTACACACTCAGCCGATTTGAGGGCGATCTAGCTCGAAAGCCAAGTTAGATTTTATACTTGTTTTGCTTTATTTTACAGTTAATTTCTAGCATTAATTATCATTCTCCCTCCGTTTCAATTTATGTGAAACTATTTCCTTTTTAGTCCGTGCCAAAAAGAATGACATCTTTCCCTATTTGGAAATAATTTACCTTTATGAAATGAATTATAGCCACATAAAATATATGTGCCTCATTTTACACCACAAGTTTAAAAGTCTTCTCTCTTTTCTTAAACTGCTTGCCCAGTCAAATGGGTTCACATTAATTACTGCCCCTTTGTCACCACACAATAAAAATTAATAAACGGTGAAGTTTTTAATCTTCTAACCAAGTAATATATGATATTGGATCTAATAAACGGTGAAGTTTTTTTAATCTTCAAACCGAATAATAAACTGGAGTAGAAAATCACAAAGATTTTAATGTCCAAACCGAGTAAAGAGTCACTTAAACTTTAATCTCCACTAATGAGTAGAAAGTCACGAAGACTTTACTTTCAACAAACGAGTAGAAAATCACACAGATTTTAATCTCAAACCTGTAGTAGAAACTCACGAAGAATTTCGTCTCCAAATAGGAATAGAAAATCTCAATTTTCTTTTCCCTTTTCAAATGGATTCCCATCCAAACCATTATAGCACTTAAACAATTTGATCTCTTACTCTAATCAAACAAATATATGTGCTCTTTACATATTATACTCATGATCTCAAGAATATTTTCATGTATAAGTGTAAGCCTAATTCATATCTTACTATCTTGAAAGTAATGTCACATAGTTTCATGCATGCTACCAAATTGTATACCAACTTATATATTTTATGGCATGCAAATAAAATATATTTCGAGAACATCAAAAAATCATCCATCCGAACATTTATAAATCACATAGAATAGAAATTAAAGAATGAATAGAGAAAGTAGAACCTCATTTTGTTACTTTCCTCTTGAATCATGAATCTCCCTCGATATTTTGATTCACCATCCACTCGTTTCATTGCAATATCACCCGTGAGAATTGCAAATTTCCGCTCGTCCTAAGCAGTACTGTCATCACTTTCTTCTGAAACTAAGAAGATATGACAAATTCCAATGTTTAGACACAGAACAAAGTGCCTCCCATGGTAACCATTTTCAATTTTCCATCTTGCTACATTGTTGGAATGCACTATAATTCTATTTAATCATTGTTGTACTGCCCGGGTGCAACTCACAACGAAACTTCTCTATCTCCCAATTCCCTTTCTATTTCATTTTCTATTTTGCCCACCGTCCATGACCATCCATAATAACAAGGAATCAATTTCCCAATAAACCATGTCTTATAGGTACTACTTTACTTATTCTTTCGTTCCGCGAACAGATAAAAAAGGGGCTTGTGATTTCCCTTCATTTAGTGAAAGTTTCGACAGACTAGTTGATGCTTATTTCTTCTTCTTTTTTTCTCCTTTCGACACATAAAGAAATAGAATAAGAATGAAGCGTACATCATTTATTTTCTTTCTTTCTCCATTAACAAGACAACAATATCACAGTGTAACGGCTTGACAAAAGCAACCAACAGACACAACCAATTACACCTAGTATAATATTCGAGGGCTTTGAAGAGTATGTTTCTTTATCGGACATCAAACATATTTTATTAAATTTCTAGAGATTGTTGGTAATCTGTGTAAGAAATCAAAAAATTTGAGAAGAAACAAACGTTAGTTCAATAAACAAATTGTAAAATAATTCTGAGCCTACAAGTTGCTTGTGTGTCATTAAGCAATTTAATCCTCTCACGGTTTCCCAAAGTTATGGATTACTTCCTCCCAAGTTAGAACGGAAAAAATATTCTGTAATACTGGCAATCGAAATTACAGAACTTTAGTAAAATCAATGATAATAGCCTATATTATGCAATGTAGACGCTATTTGTACTCTAATTTAACTGCACTTTACTAATATTTAAATTCTAAAAGATAACAAAATACTCTAATTGAGAAATTTATGCTTTGCAGGAGCCACTCCGAGCTAGGAGGGAGATAAAGAACGTTTTGGAATCAATTATGAACATACAAGGAAAATCAAATGATAGCCCGAATGAAAAAGAGCGAGAAAAACAAGAAAAAAAGCAAAAGGCAGGTCCGCGACCGCGGACCTGGGCGCACAATGGAACGTGGATAAAAATAGTGAAGAGGTGCACGTCCGAGGTGCAGGGGATTTAATGTAAATTCTTGGGCAATTAATCTAAACCTATAAGAACTCAAACTCGCCCATAAGTCAGAGGAGGCTGGTATTTAGACAGAATTGGAGGCAAGAGCAAGGGAGAGAAGATCAAGCAATTCTTTAGAGTTTCTTTCTTCTTCTTTCTACTTATCATTGTGAATCATGAATCATATTATTGCTATGTTTTGTATTAGTATAAGTAGCTAAAAATTTAATCTAGGATTGATGGAACCAATTGTTGGATAAAGTTTTAACTCTATTTTGATATATTCGAGCCGTATTTGTTCTATGGTTGTTCAACTACATTTTGTGTTGTGGTTAATTGAAAGGGCCCTTGATTAATCGTGTCTACTTGCCTTGTGTTGCTTGAAAAAGAACACTTGGCTAGATTGTTTTTGAACAACACCACTTTTGGGTAATTGAAGAGATTAATTACTTGAATTTTAAAGTGGGTTTAGAAATAACAAAGCTTTGTTGGGATAATTCTGAGTTGCATAAATTGTTAGCTAGAGTAGTTCGAAAGAATGCTTCTAGTAAATTATCGTAATTGATCGAGACATAATTACGGTAGCCCGAAACTCATAATCCTCATAGAGTATTGCGGCGAGATTATAGCTAAAGAGTTAAGAATTAATCCGACAATTGGGGAAATCAATAGCCCTAGATCCGTTTACCATTGAATTCAACTTTGTTCTTGATTATTGCTAGTTTTATTGTCATTTTACATTAGCTAAATAAATTTCATTGTTTATTCATAAAAATCTTGCATCTGGAAGTTGTCTGAGCTTTTCATTAGCATTACTAAAAGTTGTAGTAAATAGGTTAGTTCCCTGTGGGATTCGACTCCGGACATGAACCGGATTATATTTGCAGCGACCGCTTAGTCCTTTAAAAAAGGCATAGCTGGGCGTGATCACTCAACAAACGGGGCAAATTACACTTGACACTTTATTTATTTGGAAAAATAATGCAACAATACAGATAAGAGAGGAGAAATTTCAGAGTTTTCATATATGAAAAGTGAGGCCAAATATCTAAATTTATAGAAAATAAAATGGTGAAATGAAGAGGTGCAATTCAAGAGGTTCCTCTTCCATTTTTCATTCACATCCCTTAATAAAATCGTTATATATTCCACCTTATACCTCATATGAAACGACCCCTTTAGTAACATGGCATATTTTTTTTGTTTGCTATTGGACTTCCTAAATTAGCCTTGTGGTCCAACAATCATTGCACTTACTACTTAGGTTCTAAGAGGAGACATGTTTTTTTTAATATCTAATTTCTAAGACGAGATCGTGTTTGCTTACTGCGGCCAAGATATTAACATGAATTGCAGAAATGGCGTGGGATAGTTATTTTTTAACATGGTATTTAATTTTTATTCAATATTTTTAATGCAGAGCAAAAATAGCTACTACTCTATTAAAATTAATAGGAAAGACGTTTCTACCCTTTATTCATGAGTGCTGTGTAAATATTAAGGACATGGTGTCTTTAACATTTACAATGCAGATATGAAGTTAAGGACGTCATGTCCTTAACATTTACACTGCACACTTGAAGTTAAGGATGTCATGTCCTTAACAATTACACTGCACATATGAAGTTAAGGTGCAAATACAAGACACTTTGTCCTTAACATTAAACAACGTTCATGAAGTTAAGAACACCATGTCTTTAATATTTACACAACACTCATAAAGTTAAGGAAACTATGTCCTTAACATTTACACTGCACACATGAAGTTAAGGACACCATGTCCTTAACATTTACGTTGCACATATGAAGTTAAAGACATGGGATCCTAAAGTTTAACAACAGAAGGTGCAAATACAAGTAAATGACATTATGTCCTTAACATTTACACTACACACATGAAGTTAAGGATACCATGTCCTTAAGATTTACACTGCACATATGAAGTTAAGGACATGATGTCCTAAAGTTTAACAACAGAAGGTGAAAATACAGGACACTTTGTTCTTAATTTTTACACAGTATTCATGAAGTTAAGGACACCATGTCCTTAATATTTATTCAACACCAATGTCTAGTACATGGGTATTTTGTTCGCACGGGTAAAAAGTTTTTAAGTACTGGCAAAAGAGTAAATATATTTTAAATAGTGGCTAAAGAGCAAAGACATCTCTAATTAGTGGCTAACTGTGTACTTCACTCCTTGAGTTTGGGCAACTTGTAGGTTTGGGCCTTTGATGGGCCGAACGCAAATCAGCGGGCAAAATTCCATGTAAGCACTATTAAAATTTACATAATTGCGGGAGTTTAATAGGTCAAAATTATTCAGAAAATCTTACAATGTTTTTGGTGTATTGCTTCTTTGTTGGATCATTTTGCTTGTGCTCTTGTTCTTTCTTTTTCTTCTTCTTCTAATTGGTGTTTCTAATGCTTTTCCCTATATTGACTCATATTGGCGCACTTTGAGTCTAAGCAATCAAAATGCTGATGCCTCCGATTGATTATCACATGACTATGTATATGTATAGTGGTGTCAATATATTCAAGGGTTCTTTTTGACTACGGGTGGATTGTGTTAAATATTCTCAAGGTATCTTCTTTGAATGATGTGGACTTGGTCAATGTTCACGTTCCACTGAATATTACCCAAAATTTGGGGCGAATAAAAAATTTAATGTATGAGTTTTCTGAAAATGACTGATTGAGCTCTGAAATGTACATTAGATTGCAAGAAAAAATGTTTGATTCTTTACCTTAAATTTCCCTCCGTGCAAATATTTTCTATCATGAGCTGCCATCCAATTTGGAGCAGTGGTTTCTTCGATTTGGACATCTCAAATCTATATAACCAATTGATGTCATATAGATCAAGAGATATGGGTATTCATCGTTCGGTACGGTATTGTGTATAATAATAAAATCGAAGATAGAGCATGCCCCGCTTTCTCAATGAATAAAACGGAAAGGGGCACGGACGCATGAGACTGAAATCGAGGTCGTGAATCTTTTGTATCGAGACCCATGAAAGAAGAACGATGTTCATTACCGGGCGTGATAAAACAACAACCCCGGACCCAAAATAAGTTCTAAAACCACGAAAATACGATAAATAGTTACACACGACAGGTAAAGGGCTGTGATATTCGTACCCAACCGGATATCACGGCGCGGATTTTGCTCAATGTCAGTAACAGATCAATAACTAATGGGAAAAGAAGATTTTTACCCTTTTTTAAACATGTACTAAAGATGAAACTCTCCTACTATATAATAGAGAGGTTGTTTCTTTTGAAAAACACGATGTAACGCGCAAACCAAGGCAATACAAATTCATTTCTCTGTTTTCTAGAAATTTCAAAAGCTCATAACTATTTGTTCTTCCTCCAATTTAGGTTCGAACCAAGGGTCTGATCGAGGGAAAACTATTGTTTAATCTAGACTCGATCTAGGCTGTAATATTACTACTAGTTTGAGCATATATTTTATCTTTAACTCATATATCTGGTATTCTTGATTATTTGTGTTGAATCAATCTACATATCCTTAAAATCGTGTACAAATTTAATTATTATCCTATTTTAGGGTAAATAGTTTGGTGTCCACCGTGGAGCTTGGGATAATAGTGGTGATTGGACACAAATCTCCATAACTTACTTTATTTTACGCTTGTTCTTTAAATCTTAATTTCATGTCAGCTTAAAAATGTCAAATTATCAATCTGCCCTCTTGAACATTGATGCTGAGTTTGGCCATCTTGGCAAAAATAATAATCTGGTGCCTAGAAACAAGGTGCCTCTTGCTGATCTTAACAGAGTCTCAGTTGCCGATCCGGTCGACGCTAACTCACTGTTGATACCCAATTTTTTCCAAAAAATATATTATTAATTGCATATATACCTTTAAAATCATGCATTACTAGAAATTGCTATTGCCATAATTTTTCTATGTTTTATTAATTTGTCCAGTATTTTATTTCTAATAAATAATTATAAAATTGCATCACAAATGACTTCAAAAATATTTCTTGATTTAATTATTCTGTAAATAGCAATTTGGCACATTTTGGCTATAATTGCAATAACTTTGCAATTATAGCCCAAACATATAATTTTGTACTATTTTTACCAGAAATTAGTCCTTTGTATTTTAAAATACTAAATAATCTTTTAAAACTTTTTTCTATGCATGAAATTCATTTTTATGATTATTAGTTATTTTATAAATTATTTTAACTAATTTGGATTGGGTATTTAACAAATAGCCCATTTTTTAATTCAATTACAACCTTACTAAACCAGCCCAAAACCTTAATCAGACCAGCCCAAATACCCAGGTCCAATCCCAAATCCTACCCGACCCAATTCCGACCAAATCCTAGCCGTTGATCATTTTTGATCAACGGTCCAGGTTTAATCTTTCCTAATTTAACCCAATGACCATCAATACACACCTGAATCCAGTGAGAAGGATATGCTCATTAAGAACTTGGCCGAAGAACTCAAGAGACTGACTAGCCGAGTCTAGGGCGTCGAAGGAAGTAAAAGAGTTGAGGGATTGAACTATGAAGATCTCAACATACAGCCTGATGTTGAACTACTAGAGGGTTACAAACCTCCTAAGTTCGAGATGTTCGATGGTACAAGTGATCCCAGGGTACATCAAAGAACCTATTGTGATAAATTGGTTGGAGTAGGAAGAGACGAGTAGATTCGCATGAAATTGTTCATGAGAAGCCTCACCGGAGATGCTTTGTCTTGGTACATCAGCCAAGACCCTAAGAAGTGGTCCAACTGGGTAGGCATGGCCTCAGATTTCATGGATAGGTTCCGGTTCAACACGGAGAATGCTCTAGCGTATTTTATATCAAGAACCTCAAGAAGAAGCCCACCAAAACTTTTCGCGAGTATGCCACTCGCTGGAGATCTGAAGCAGCCAAGGTCGGGCCTGCCCTAGATGAAGAACAAATGAACAAATTCTTCATCCGGGCACAGCACTCGCAGTATTATGAGAGCCTGATGGTAGTTGAAAACCACAAATTCCCTGACATCATCAAGCTAGGTGAGATAATTGAAGAAGGGATTAAGAGAGGAATGGTTACTAATTTCGAAGCACTACAAGCCACCAACAAAGCCTTGCAGTCTGGTGGTATATCCAAGAAGAAAGATACATGGACGGTAATGGTTGCACAAGGACCCAAATCCTCGTTGGTATACCGAACTTCCTCACTCACATACCAAGCACGCCATCTACATATCAGCCAGCACCTCCACCTGCTTATCTGCCGTCACTCCCACCTGCTTATCAACCCACGTCTCTCAGATATTCCCAACCAGCCACTATTTATCATACATACAACTCTCAACCCTCTTTCAAGTCACCCCCTGCTCGCCAAAAATTTTCCAAGACCTCGACTCAATTTTGACTACAGTCTGCCCAAACAATATACTGCCATTGTTGAACCTATTGACCAGCTGTACGAAAGATTAAAAGCTACCGGTTATGTTACTCATATCCCTATTGTAACCCCTGAAAATCCATCCTAGTGGGTCAATCCAAATAAAACATGTGTATACCATTCCGGCATGAAGGGACATACTATTAATGAATGTCGTTCACTGAAGGATAAAATCCAGTCTCTGATTGATAATAAGGTCATCCAAGGAAAGGAAGTTACTCCCAATGTCTGCAACAATCCGCTCCCAGACCATAGGGGTGGAGGAAACAACATGATAGAGATAGAGGAAGAATGGGACCCAGAGGGGTCGATCAGATTGATCAAAGAAGGTGATGACCCAAAGAAGCCAGCGGTCACACTTAATCCCATCATAGTCCAGATTCAGCCGTCAGGAGATGTTGAGGTAGCTGCGTCAGTCCCATTCAAGTTTGAAGTGGCACCACATGCTGATGCACCTGTGCCATTTGAGGTTGAGGTAATGCCACCTGCCACGACACCTATCCCATTTGAAGTGAAGATAGCCGCACCAATTACAGTGACAGTGTCAACCCCGTCGCTTTTCAACGCTAATGTCATACCTTGGGACTACGTGGCTGAAGCAAGAAGAAAAGGTAAGGTCAAGATGGAAGAAGCTGGTGTCGCACAGGGAATGACCAGGACTGGCAGGGTCTATACACCTGAACACTTGGCAGAGTCTAGCAAACATGCTTCCAACAGGCCACCCATCATTTAAATAGGTCGAGATGATCTTTGGAGAAAGGTGCAAGCCAAAGAATATTCAGTCATAGATCAGTTGAACAAGACTCCAGCCCAAATATCTATCATGTCATTGCTACAGAACTCGAAAGCGCACAAGAATGCTTTGATGAGAGTGTTGAACGAAGCATATGTGCCTAATAATATCACCATTGGAGAAATGGCCAACATGGTAGGGCAAGTGCTGGAAAGTCACAAGGTCACTTTCCACGAGGACGAGCTGCCACCTGAAGGGATAAGTCACAACAAGGCACTGCACATCACTGTGCAATATGAAGATTATCTTATTACCAAGGTTCTAATCGATGGAGGATCCAGCCTCAACATTTTCCCATTGAAAACACTCAAAAGATTGGGCAAAGGATTGTACTAAATAAGAAAAGGGTCCATGAATGTGAAGGCTTTCGACGGTTCTCAGAGGGCCACCATTGGAGAAATCACTCTTTGTCTATAGATGGGGCCTACATGGTTCGAGGTTGAATTTCAGGTGATAGATGTATCCGCGTCATATAACCTATTATTGGGACAGCCATGGATACATGCAGTTGGGGCTATGGCATCAACATTGCATCAGGAGGTGAAATTTGAATGGAACAACCAGGAAGTAATCATCCACGGAGATGGAAGAAACCCTATCTATAGCCGCCAGACCATCCTGGTGGTTGAAGGTATAAGAAGGCTGGGTGGAGAAACCTATCACCACATCGAGCGGGTCAACACAATAGACAAGGACAAGTGGTGGGATTGTAAGATTGAAAGAATATTGACCTGGAGCGGGTACGAGCCTGGCAAAGGGCTCGGTAAGAATCTTCAGGGGATTTCCAAACCGATACAGCTGAAGTGCCATGGCACCACTTTTGGGATGGGATAAAAATACACTTGGCAAGAGTACAAAAACTGGTCGCCACCATGGCACGGTCCTTACTATCCAATGAAACAACCTATACCACATTTGGAGAAGACCTTCCAGCAAGCTGACATCATGTGGGGGTCAAAAGAAGAAGAAACTCTAGCAACTTTGAAGAATCTATTCCTGGAAGATGAAGACATGGACTGTTGTGTTATTGTTGAGGAGGAGGAAGACGAAAGCCCTACCATCCAAGCTATGAGAAAGGGATCATTCCTCAAGAATTGGACTGTCAGACCATCCAGGGCCCGACGAGTCCCGGTAGCAAGGCTGAATAAACGTTGTTTACTTCATTTTTGCTAATGATTTCTTTTCGCATTTCTGTTTTCCAATAAAATCCACGATGTTCCAAAACGTTTGTTTAAATTATCAAAATCACTTTTATGTTCCAATGAATCAGTATTTATTTATTATCGTTTTTCTCTCATTACTTTTATCTATACAACATTACTATTTTCTGTCTTGATGAACCGATGACTGTGACATGCAATGGGACAGTGCAACAAAAGGACAACAATGCAGAATGGATAAGAAGTCGTTATGAGAAGCTAGCCCTCATAGATGGGAAAAGGACGAATGCAATATGTCACAGACAACTTCATCAGAGCAGAATGACCAGAGCCTTCAACAAAAGAGTAAAGCCAAGACAGTTCAAACCGGGGCAACTGGTGTTAAAGAAGATCTTTCTGTATCAAGATGAGGCCAAAGGGAAATTCTCTCCCAACTGGCAAGGTTCGTATATGGTTCATCGATTATTGACAGGAGGAGCTCTCATACTTGCAGAAATGGACAGAGAATTCTGGCCAAAACCAGTTAATTCTGATGCAGTCAAGCGCTACTATGTGTTTTGGTCATAATTCAATAAAAATCTCATCCCCCCCCCTCCCGGCAATTGGAAACTGGGGCAAAATTTTGAGGAGGACCCTCGAAATTCTGAAGCAAGTTTAGCCGACCGCAGCATGCGCAATAGTCAGAGACGCCAACCCATCTAACTGGGGCAGAATTTTGAGGAGGTCCCTCAAAATTTCGTAACATGAGAGGTTGCAATGTCTTGAACCGTGATACGGTCGTCAGTTCATCTAAATTTCTTAAAATATATTTTATAATATGTCTTTGTAAAATCATTCATGCTTGCTTTCAAAAATAGCTCTGTTTAGCAAACTCTATCCCGATAACTTGAACAGGATCATCAGACCAAACAGAACGAGTCAAACAAAGCCAGGGGGATACGAACCGACCTTCCCTATCTAAAGAATGCACGATTTTTCTTTGGATACAGGAACGAAGGATAAACACGCTTCAAAGTCACAATTTTCAAAACAATTGCAATTGCCGAAATTTGCTATCAGCACAAAGAACGAACATGCTCCGTAGTCACAATTCTCACAACAATCGCAATATCAAAATCTGCTACCAGCTAAGAATTTCTACTATCATTTGCTATTTACTCTTCTGCATAAGGCTAATCGCCGCCTCCATATTTCATGAGGTTAAGCTCTACCTCCATCTGCATAAGGCTAAACTTTGCCTTCCATTTGCATAAGGCTAGTCGCTGCCTTCCCCTGCATGAGACTAAGATCTGTCTCCATCTGCATAAGGCTGAATTCTGCCTTCCATTTTCATAAGGCTAATCTCTGCCTTCCATTTGCATAAGGCTAATCTCTTCCTGCCCTTGCCTGAGGCTAATCTTTGCCTTCATTTGCATGAGACTAAGCTCTGTCTCCTTACTTGCATGAGGCTAAGCTCTAACTCCAATTTACTTTTTCACCGAGACTAAGCGCTGTCTCTCAAGCATTATTTATTTCGCTCCTCTTTCGGGCTAAGCTCTGCCCTCAATTTCTCAAGACTAAGCTTTGTCTTGTCAAATTATTGCATCTCATAGGCTGAAATATCGCCAACTTGTCCAAAGGCATCATAGTCTAACGACATCATCCTCATAGCCGGAAGACACCATGTCATGGCTTGAGGATCTCTCTCAATTTGCATATCATTATTCAAAGGCGTCATAGTTCGGAGGCACCATCTTCATGGCCCGAGAACATCATTTCATGTCCTGCGAATATCTCATCAAACAATTCATGGCCCAGGATATCATGGTCTAAGGACGTCATCCCTAACCGTCCGAAGACATCTTTCATAGTCCAATGGGAACCTGCATCATGTTTAAATTTATGCACAATATATGATTGTAGTATTCTTATTTGCAGGTAACTCGGCGAGCAACGACTATCCCAGTAGGAGAGATCCTGCTCCAGTTCTCCCAACCATGTCAAACCTAACCTCTCCCGTGAACCGTTCATTCGCCCATCCCTAGATATTTGTCCATTCTTGTAATGAATACACCGGTATGTTTCACCGGTGAATCCGGAACTACATACGGCCTGATTCCTGTAAAACCAGAGATATGTAGGCAGCTCAAAAGACAGGGTATGGCCAAAATTTCTCTAACTGTTTCGCTCGGTCAAAATTGGCCATCATATCTTTACCCGACAACTCTTTCATCCTTTCCGGGCAGCTGTTGTTACCCAATTTTTTCTAAAAAATTTATTTTTAATGCATATATACCTTTAAAATCATGCATTACTAGACATTGGTATTTTACCATAATTTTTCTATGTTTTATTAATTTGTCCATTATTTTGTTTCCAATAAATAATTATAAAATTGCATCACAAATGATTTCAAAAACATTTCTTGATTTAATTATTGCGTAAATAGCAATTTGGTACCTTTTGGCTATAATTGCAATAACTTTGCAATTATAGCCCAAACATATAATTTTGTACTAGTTTTTACCAGAAATTAGTCCTTTGTATTTTAAAATACTAAATAATCTTTTTTTAACTATTTTCAATGCATGAAATTCATTTTTATGATTATTAGTTATTTTATAAATTATTTTAACTAATTTGGATTGGGTATTTAACAAATAGCCCATTTTTTAATTCAATTACAACCTTACTAAACCAACCCAAAACCTTAATCAGACCAAATACCCAGGCCCAATCCCAAATCCTACCCAACCCAATTCTGACCAATTCCTGGTCGTTGATCATTTTTGATCAACGGTCCAGGTTTAATCTTTCCTAATTTAACCTAATGACCCCCCCCCCCCCAAACCTCTCATTCACTCCTCACTCACTCGCCGTCACTCCTCTCATTCTCTCTCAAACCCCCTTTGCCCTAATTATGGCTTCCGCCCGTCGTTGCTTGCTCGCCGTTAATTATGATGGTTCACTACCACCCCTAGCCCTAATGTCTCCCCTCCTATGGCCGGGATTCTTGCTGTCTTGAGGTCCTCAATGGGACTAGCGGTCGTTCACTCACCGCTGGGCCTGTTCTCACCATTCTAAAGCCACAATGGCTCGATTGAGTAAGATCATCCTATTTTATTACTAAATCTATGGCTTCTGAGCCGGAATCTCTCTATCTCTGGGTTATCTCTCTCAAAACCCTAATCTTATCTCTTGACTCTTTAGATCTGTAACAGATCTGAGGATATTTGAGTTGTTTTACCATTTTTCTATAAAAATCTTTTGATTTTTCAAAGCGTCTCTTCATCTTCATAACTATGGTTTCTGAACCTCTCTTCAAAATGATTTTTCTCTGATTTTAACTGATTATTCTATAATCTTTATTGTGTTTAAACATTTTTATTTAGGTTCTCCCCTAACTATTATGTTAAAAAACCTGATTTCCTTGCTTAACTTTGGGTCTTGAGTTTGTCTTTGCTGATTTGTTCATGCGATTTGTGTGTATGCCTATTTCTCGTGAATATGTTCTGAGTCTCTGTGATTTCTACCCTATTATGCTTATTAGGGTTTATGATTTGTTTCTTCCCGCCTATATTATGTTTATTTTGTCTATTGGCAGAAATTGGTGGTAATTTCCCCTAATCAGTACTAGTTTCTATTTCAATCCCTGATTTCCTGTGATTGATACCCTTGACTGGTTTCCTGCGATGATGTACTTTACTAATTTCCGGTTTCTAAATTATTTTTTCTTTCCTTATTATGTGGTTGACTACATTATTTACTGATTCTTAATATTGTTTCCATAATTAGGACTTTCTGAACCAAGCCCTAATTACTGGTTCTATACTTGTACTGTTTGAAACCTTTCCTTATCCATTACATATGATTTCTTTACTGGTTACCTGTCTTTCTACCGTTTGAACTGATTCCCTTAATTAAGGGAGTAGTTGGACTGATTTTACTCTAATTGATTCCGAGTTATATAATTAATTTCTTACCTTATTTACCTAGCTTTCAAACTACTATATATATTGCTCTCTTCTACTCTCATTAGAGACTCATACACACACGAACGAACATTAGTTCACATCTCTCATACACTCAAAAGCTCTTTTGCTTTCTTTGTTACTTTCTATTGTTACTAAATTAGCCGGCTGCAAGCCAAGGCTAATTATTTCACTCTCCTGTTCTTCATTTTGTGTTTACTCTCTTTACTGGTATGTTCTGATTTTAAATTCAAGCTCCCAAACCAATGTGTTTCCTACTGCTTCAGTTTGTCATATTCCTGATCTGTTTCCGTCCATTGTTTTGCTGTGTAATTGACCTGTTTACGTTATTGCTTCACCTAAAATGTTAGTTATGTCCTACCCCTTTTAGGACCATCATGTTTAATCCCCCTTGTAGTCTGTCTCAGTGTGACTCTACTCTGTTTTTGAATGCTTGTCTATTTTATTGTCCAGTTCTGGCATGCACCTATTTTTGAAAAATAGATTTGTTATCCTAAGTTGTCTTGATGCTATGCTTAATCATGTCTAGTACTTCTATGTCCTCACTGTTGCTATGAAATCCTACTATGTCATCTCCCAATCCCATGAACCCCCTAAATCACTTCTGATTCTATAACTATGTTCTAATTAGCACTCCTGAATCCATGTCTTATTATTTGCACTATTAACCAGCCCTTAATTGCAAACGACTTATGTTTATTATATGTCCCCAGTCCCCAACTATCCCTATGTGAAGGGTTGTTATTTGAGTATTGCTGAACCTGTTTGGCTCCGTGTTTGATCTGTTGTTTGTTTGATTACACAACTCTTGTACAAACGGTTTACTTAACCATTCTCCTATTTTGTAAAACTACTTCAACTGAGTCTTTTTTAAATACTACTTTCCTATTAAAACCTTTTCAAACTATGTCAAGCACTCTCACTCTACTCTTAGGTCCTTATGTTCTTCCCCTCCAGTGTGTGACTTCTTTGGGATCCCTGTGAGATCCCTCTGAACAATGATGTACTGGGTCTGGCTCTTCCACACTGCACTTACTCAATTCTGGTTATGAGGTCTGGATGTGAGCACTTCCCGGGATCATTGAGGTCCTTAGGGAACTCTGACACAACCGGACATGAGAAAGGCTATGACTTTGGGACATGAGGCTATGGACAATTTGGTACATTTGGGCCTACTTCAAGCTCCCTATAGTTTAACTTCTTCTTTTCCCTTATCTATTTATGTAATTTATTCAGCTGGTATGTAATAATTGAACAGATATTGGGGTTGGCTAGTGAGATGGGGAGGGTAGTTATATATTCTATCATTGGGTAGAAATCATGCCTTAGGCTTTTACATTCCTTATATCTGCATTAGAATCCATGATTAGGACCAACATATTCATTCAAACCATTCCAAACATGCATTATATATCATGTCTATAAGGCTTTCATGTTTACTGCTTTAACGTACAGCATGTGCTTAATTTATGCTTATTCCTACCACTTAGAAATCCTGCTCTTAGGATAATAAAATCAATATAAAATTGTTACTCCTGTGCACTCAAAATCATGTCTCCATCATCCTGTAGCTCTTTGTGCATTTTAGAAATGATGCCTTTAGGAATACTGCACATCCTGAAATTATGTCTTAACCATCCTGCATTTGTATGTGCATATTAGATATCCTGCTCAAGGATTTTGTTTGCATCTTCTTAACCACACCTAGTTTAACTACTGACTCACGAAAAAGGTAAAAAATAATCTCACACATGATTATCCTGTTTTAAATAAAACTGGAAACAATTCTTGCATTTTCGTAACATCTAGAACAACATGCTTTTAGGCAAAAACAACTTATGAACTGTCTAAAGGTTAACATGCTTAAACTAAGTAGCAAACTGATTAGTCCCCTGCTTATGAGTTTATAGAAATAAAGCTGCATATTCTGTGCGTTGACATTCACTTAGATATCCTGTCTTAGGATCTTGTCTAATAAAACCGCCTCTTGTTTGTGTTTGAGATGTGATGATTATGTGCATTACTTGTGGAGGTAAATCCGGGCGTCATAACTGCTTTCCTGCATTTATCTGATCAGTCATATTTGTCTTGCATGTCGCTTAGAATTTTATCCTTTTAAAGCCTTGAGGGTATGTCTAGAACTACCTATACTTAGAGGTCCTAAATTTCTCCAGAACCATTAAGAAGGGACAGGTAATAGCACGCATAGAGATCGGTAAATAAATTTGCTTAATAACCACTAAGGGGTGGGGTAAAGGGTAGATATGGATATGATGACCGGTGCACTAATGCCACGTGTATCCCCTCATTGAGGCTTGATTACCGGGCATTGCGTTGATGTGATCCTATATAAACACCTTAGGACTCCCCTATCCCCTAAATATGTGTGCTTAGACTGCGAATCATTTCAAAACCATTACTTGTTTCCATGTGTATACTTTGACTGCTTATTTGCTACTTGCTTAAATTTACAAAGTATGTTTGGCCGGGAATCACAGCTGTGGACTTTGAGGGGTGCCTAACACCTTCCCCTTGGAGTAATTTCAAGCCCTTACCCAAACTCTGGTTATTCAATTAGTATTATTGTGACCCTTAATAGGTGCCTTAACACACCTTAATTCGTTAGGTGGCGACTCTTCAAATCCTTACATCCTTTATCCCAAAAGGAAATGAGTTGTCCCAATAATGTCAAAAACTCTGACCGATCCGAAAGGAGAGGAAAGAGGGGGGAGCGACACTCATAGGTGGCCATCAACGTCAATCTACCAACTGATCCTGAAAACAACATTAGTGGGAGACCCATACGAACAGCTCGAAAAGCGCCTGAAAGCGAAGATGATTGGGTAAGACTACGATTAATCTTCGAAATTTTGCAAGCTCAGCATGCGGCGAGAGCGCATCTATAGAATCAAATCCAAGATCCCAGCAGGGTTGAGCCCGAACAATCCCGGGAAAATATCCGAAGAAATGAACAGATCACCGAGAGACCGGGTAAAGGTGAACCCAAGGTCAATCCGGAAATAATGAGGATGCTTGAAGCATTAACAAAGCGGGTGGAGCCAGGTGAGAAGAAGATTGAGGAAAATGGAAAAAAAGTGGAAACATACAATTACAGAGTCGATCAAATCCCGAGAGCACACCCGATATTGAAAGTGCCGAATTCCAAGAAATTTATCCGAAAGCCTTTTCCTCCGAGCGCGGCACCAAAGCTGATCCCAAAGAGGTTTCGTATGCCCGATATCCCAAAATATAAGGGAACCACGAATCAGAATGAACATGTGACCTCCTATACATGTGCAATCAAAGGGAATGATTTGGAAGATAATGAAATTGAATCAGTATTACTGAGCAAATTGGGGAGACTTTGTAGAAAGGAGAAATAATATGATATCATATCTTATCCCTAAATTCCATTGACTCGTTTGCTATTCTTGCAGATGCTTTCATGAAGGCACATGTCGGGGACATCAAGGTCAAGACTAGAAAGTCGGACCTTTTCAAGGTTAAACAAGAGACAAAAAGATGCTCAGCGAGTTCCTGTCGAGGTTCCAGATAGAATGCATGGACCTGCCTCCCGTCGTAGATGATTCGGCCATTCATGCATTTACTCAGGGGATATAACTCCGAAGCTCCTTGGCTTCACAACAGCTAAAACAAAATTTGGTAGAGTACCCGGAGATAACTTGTGCCGACATCCACAACAGGATCCAGTCAAAGATCGGGGTCAAGGACAACCAACTCAGAGCCCCTTCAGGGTTTGTTTATCCTATCAGGACCGATGACAGGTCTAAGAGAGTCATCAATCACGAGTCAAGGCCGGTCCGGGATCGATACCAACCATTCAGTACAGACCGAAGGGAAAATGGGTCCAGGTATCACCCCACAAGGAACAAAAATATAGGTGATAAAGGTTCCAATAGACGAGGTCTAATGAGCAAAAATGGTTTGGACAGGCCACTCGGGGGTAGGGAAGCACCAAGATTATTAGAGTATAACTTCAACATTGATGTTTCCAGCTTCGTATCAGCCACCGGGCACATCAAGGAGACTAAGTGGCCCCGACCATTGCAGTCCGACCCTACCCAAAGAGATCTAACTTGATGTGTAAGTATCATGGCACTCATGGTCACATGACTGAGGATTGCCGACAATTAAGAGAAGAGTTGCCCGGTTGTTCAATAACGGGCACCTACGAGAATTTCTTAGTGATCGATCTAAAAAACACTTCAAGAATAGCGGTGCCAACAAATAGGACAAACAATAGGAGCCTCAGCACGTCATCAACATGATCTTTGGATGGGTTGATGTCCCCCAAGGGCCAATGATAAAGCGTATTAAATTACCTATCACAAGGGAAAAAACGCACCCTAGATTATGTCCCGGAGGGAACCATTTCATTCAGCGACGAGGATGCCAAGCACATCGTACAACCTCACAATGATGCGCTGGTAATATCCGTACTTATCAATAAATCTCAAGTTAAACATGTGTAGATTGATCCAGGTAGCTCGGGCAATATCATCAGATCGAGGGTCAAGAGCAATTGGGGTTACAGGACAAAATAGTGTCGGTAGTCTGGGTGTTTAACGGATTTAACATGGCATGCGAATGTCACACCCCAAAATTGAGGGACGCGACAGGCACACAACCGGGTGACCCCAGTCAAGCGAACCTGATTTGCCTTTCCTATCCCACGCATTACCCCATGATTTCAATACACACTATTCAAGTACAATAGCCATTTATAGCTTAAGCATGAACCTTCAACTTGAATTCACTTCTACTTTTTTATCATTACTAAAAAATGATATCAAATACTTATAAAATACATACCACATTAACAACGTGGACCACGATTCCAAACCGTACGCTTACTACCCAAAATATATATATACTTTCCCCACATTGTGTCTACGGAGCCTCTACAAGTACAAAAGATTTATATACTACTTGCCGGCAACAAGGCCCCGGATATACCTTACACTACACCATAAACTCAAATTAAGGTGACATGAGCCACACGTGGCCTCGGGAGGAAATGAGGCTCACCAGAATAGCAGAGGAAAAGGAGAGGAGGCACTACTGACGGTGGGCTGAATTACCTGCTGTAGAACCACCTACATTTATATAAGAAAATGTAGCGCCCCCGGCAAAAGGGACGTTAGTACTGTGGAATAGTACTAGTATGTATGAACAAACTTTATCCCAAGTACAATCAAACAATACACAAGTAAGAAACAATAATAGAACCAATCAATCAATGCACGTGGAAAAGAACAACCAAATCATCAAGTTTCACAATGTCTCCTTTTCCCCTTTCAACATTACCATATTCAAATCCCCGATTTTTTTCACATTTCGATGGTGATAACAATCACATTTCGTCCTTATTACCTCGGCCTCCCTTATTTCCTTGGCCACCCTTATTACCTCACATCTTATTATCTTCATTAGTTCGTGTTGTGGCGCGCAACCCGATCACACCCAACAATCATATTCTGTAACAATTAACCACAAAAATCAATCACAAGAATCAACATTTCAAGGAATCACAAGTTCATATCAACAATTTATTTATTTGGGCCCAAACCACCATAGTTCTTACCAAGCAGTAATTCATGTACACGGTGTTGCCATAATCGTTCAACTCAATTACATCATTTCACAATACCCTTTTTCCATTACTTTCCATGCACGACTTTTATCCATTATATACATTCCCACACTTGGGCGCATCAACAATATTTCATTCATTAATACATACTTTCATATCGATACTCTCGAGCATTTACGAGCTTTGCACATAATGAGACAAGCTCATCAATACACCTTTAACAACCTCATATAGCACGGTAATATGACTATCAAGTAGGACAAATCAAAGCGTACAATCTTAAGTCTCAACACATTTGAACAATCAATTCACATATTGTCAACAAGGTACACATGTCGTATGCTGGGACCCAACAAGGGGATTCCACAAAGGTTAAAGTTAGCCATACATACCTTGGGTCGAAATCCCTTTCTAACTTTTACTCTCAAATCACCGGACCGACTAGCACATTCAATCTAATTCACAATGCGGCACATTTAAACTTAGAATTAGGAATCATGAACATGTCTTGAACTTATTGGAGCTTTCTATCAAACCCTAGGTGTTCCTTTAGATTAAATAACCCTATTTAGTGAAAGGTTACTCCAACCTATTTTCCTTTACTAGATTATGATAAATTGGGTACATGCATGCAAGATTCTTAACCCTATCTTTATGAACTATCCTACCCATGTTTTATTTTAACAAAAATCTAGAAATTAGGGTTAATGAGGTAGAAGATTACCCCTTAGAGTGAAGAAATTTGTGTCCTACTTGATTAGTTCCAAGCTTGAGTGATGAAGGAAGACCAATTTGATGAAGTTGGGACTTTCTCTCTCTAGAAACCACTCCCCCCTCTTTCTAATATATCAGAAAATGGTTAAAAACTGAAGGGGAGAGGTGTTTTAATGAACTGGGGTCGGGTTTTAAAAATTAGAAAAATAGGGCCCGACACAAGAATGCGGTCAGGAATTCAATCGCATTCCTGACATGCGGTTTGCAGAATCGACCGCATAATGGCCCTCGAGATGGGCCAAAATTCAAAATACACTGCCCAGGTATGTGACGATTGTGCGGTCCGCATACACGTTATGCGATCGCATAATGCGTCGCATAACTTCCCTCCCAAAATCAAAGGCAACAATGCGACAGATATGCGGTCCGCAGAACTGAAATGCGATCGCACATAGGACCGCATAGTTGACCTCAAATGGGACAGTGATCTGCCCGTGTATGCGACCATTATGCGGTCCGCATACACGTTATGCGATCGCTAGTGCGTCGCATAACTCCTAGTTTCTGGAAAATTTTATTCTTTAAGTCTCAGGGTACTTTTTACTCTAATTTAGGTCCGTTTTAAAAATTTTCACGATAAAAACAACTCGGGGACTTATTCGGGCATTATTTTAAAACGAGAAAATTTTACGAGTCTTTATATCCTCCCCCCCTTAAAATCATTCGTCCTCGAATGAGGGTTTTGGAAATCATTTAGTTTTTAAAGCATGACATGCAACTTCCAGATTTTCACTAACTCCAATATCTCAGAAAATTTTTGCCAGAGTTCCCTTTGTAATTAGACCTATCTACCTATCAGAGAGCCCCCGAAACACATGTCCAAGTACCATTACACAATTTTAATCACCCAATAACTCACACACAACGTTGTTATCTCAACAATTTGCAAATATTTAATCATTTTTTCAACTACACATAGTTCTTTCTTCTTATACTACAAATTTGCACACGATTCATATTTTTGCACATAACTTGGTCGTTTTAATGAGTCCCATACAACCCAATCACCTCAATATACTATATTCATTTCAATTAATCAGTACCAACCTACTCTACCATTAATCACTTGCCTAACACATACGTTCCACAAAACTTTCATTTACCTCAAGGGTTACACACTACCCAAATAGAATAGCGGGTTCAATTTTAGCACACATTGGGAGATTACAACAATAAGGCAATTAGGGGAAGATGGAGTGCTTTTGCGCAAAACCGGACATATAATATAATTTTCTTAGAGATGACAGTTCTGACGAACACTACTACACTTATTCAAACAAATGGGGATATTTTTCTTTCATCTTAATTTGCGCTTCCCATGTGGCTTCCTCAACGTGCTGATTTCACCACAACACTTTAACTGAAGCAATTTATTTGTTCCTCAATCTACGGACTTGTCTATCAAGAATGGAAATCGGAACCTCTTCATAAACCTCAATAGTCTCAACTGACCCGATGGATGATGGATCTCCAACCACTTTCTTCAACATGGACATGTGGAACACCGGGTGCACTAATGACAATTCAGGGGGTAATTCCAACCTATAAGCCACTTGTCCTACCCTTTGAGCAATCCGATATGGCCCGACATAACTTAGGCTAAATTTTCCTTTCTTCCCAAACAGCATCACTCCCTTCATGGGAGATACCTTCAAGAATACCCAATCACCAACTTGGAATTCCAATTCTCTTCGACGAACGTCCGCATAGGATTTTTGACAGCTCTGAGCAGTTTTCATCCTCTCCCGAATGACTCTGACTTTTTCCAATGCCTGGTGCACAAGATCTGGCCCTAAGAATTCTGCTTCACCAACATCGAACCACCCAATCGAAGATCTACACCTCCTTCCGTACAATGCCTCAAATGGGGCCATATGAATACTAGCGTGAAAGCTGTTATTGTAAGCAAATTTGATAAGCGGTAAATGATCATACAAACTACCCTTGAAGTCCAACACACAATACCGTAACATATCTTCAAGCGTCTGAATAGTCCGCTCTGCCTGACCATCAGTCTGCGGATGGAAAGTTGTTCTGAGATTTGCCTGAATACCCAAACCTAGCTGAAATTTCCTCCAAAAATTAGTCGTGAACTGGGCTCCTCGGTCTGAGATAATAGAAACTGGAGTACCATGAAGCCTGACTATTTCCTTGGTATACAACTGAGCGTACTGTTCTACAGTATCGGGGGACTTGACCGGCAAGAAGTGAGCTGATTTCGTGAGTCGATCCACTATCACCTAAATCGAGTCGAACTTGCGCTGAGTGCGAGGTAACCCTGCGACTAAATCCATGTTGATCATTTCCCATTTCCACATTGGAATTTCCATAAGCTGAGTTAACTCACCAGGCCTCTGATGCTCGGCCTTCACCTGCGGACAATTCAGACATTTAGATACAAAGTCTGCCACACATCTTTTCATACCGCTCCACTAATAAACTTCCCGGAGATCTTGATACATTTTCATAGAACCTGGGTGCACGGAATACCTGGAACTGTGAGCTTCCGCCATCACCCTCTCCCGAAGATTATCCATATCAGGAACACATAGCCTTCCCTGGCACCGCAAAACACCATCATCACTTCCGAGTGAAAATGCCGAAATCTTGCTATTCAAAACTGCCTCCTTCAACTGCGCCAATGTTGGATCAATAAACTGCTTCTCCTTGACTTCCGCTACAAGTGATAATTCTGCCCCATTATGCACCATGACTTTCCCCTCGTCTGAGGTCGAGAGACAGACCCCCAGACTAGCCAATTGACAAACCTCCCGAGTCAACGGCCTCTGATCTTCCTCCAAATGAGCCAGACTACCCATAGACTTCCGATTGAGAGCGTCGGCCACTACATTTTCTTCCCCTGGATGGTACAGAATGTTCATATCATAATCCTTAAGCAATTCTAACCATCGCCGCTGCCTTAAATTCAACTCCTTCTGCTTGAACAAATATTGGAGACTCTTGTGGTATAAGAACACGTCCACATGGACCCCATACAAATAATGCCGCCAGATTTTTAATGCAAACACAACTGCTGCGATTTCTAAATCATGCGTCGGATAATTCTTCTCGTGATTCTTGAGTTGCCTGAAAGCATAGGCTATAACCTTCCCGTGTTACATCAACACACATCCCAAACCAACCCTTGAAGCATCGCAATAAATCACAAATCCCTCCGTGCCTTCTGGCAAAGTTAACACCGGTGCTGAAGTCAATCTTGATTTCAATTTCTGAAAGCTCTTTTCACAAGCGTCGGACCATTGTAACTTAGTTGCCTTCTACGTCAATTTAGTCAATGGGGAGGCGAGGGTAGAGAATCCCTCCACAAACCTCCGATAATACTCGGCTAGGCCCAAGAAACTACGAATCTCTGTCGGGGTCGTTGATCTAGGCCAGTCCTTCACCGCTGTGATTTTCTGGGGATCAACCTTAATCCCTTCTCTGGAAACAACATGGCCCAAAAATGTGACTGACTCCAGCGAAAATTCACATTTTGGAAACTTGGCATACAATTGGTGCTGATGAAGAGTCTGCAAAACTGCCCTGAGGTGATCAGCATGATCCTCCCGACTCCGCGAGTAGACAAGGATGTCATCAATAAAAACAATCACGAAGGAGTCAAGAAACGGTTTGAAAACCCGATTCATAAGATCCATGAAAGCCGATGGAGCATTGGTCAGTCCAAAGGACATTACCAAAAATTCAAAATGGCCATAACGAGTTATGAAGGCGGTCTTAGGAATATCCTGCTCTTTGATCTTCAACTGGTGATACCCCGACCGTAAATCAATTTTGGAGAAGAACCTCGCACCCTGCAATTGGTCGAACAAATCATTTATCTGAGGCAATGGATACTTGTTTTTGATAGTGACTTTGTTGAACTGACGATAATCAATACACCTTCGAAGCGACCCATCCTTCTTCCTGACGAAAAGAACCGTAGCGCCCCACGGTGACACACTCGGCTGAATGAACCCGTTCTCTAATAAGTCTTTCAACTGCTCCTTTAACTTCATCAATTTTGCTGGTGCCATTCTTTATGGTGGAATAGATATTGGTTGCGTATCTGGCAATACATCAATCCCGAAATCGATCTCTCTATCTAGCGGAATCCCTGGAAGCTCGTCCAGAAATGCTTCAAGAAACTCATTCACGACTGGGACGGACTCGGGGGCAGACACTTCTGAAGTGGTGTCCGCAACCCGGACCAAATGATAAACACACCCCTTTTTAATCATCTTTAAGGCCTTAAGGTAGGAAATAAACCTACCCTTTGGCACCACACCATTCCCTTTCCACTCAATATTTGACTCATTAGGAAACTCTAGTCTCATAATTCTGGTTCGGCAGTCGAGTTTAGCAAAGCACGAGTTAGACAAGAATATTCTCACTTTCCACTTTACTGCACGATATAGAATAACAATGAAAAGGGTGTTTCCTAAATGTCCATGTAGCCCCCTAATTATAGATGAGGTCGACAACACACCGATAATAAAGGCTCTACTAGACACGGCTCCGAGACATCCTAGGACACTTTTAAAACCTTAGGCTCAGATACCAAGTTTGTCACGCCCTAAAATCGAGGGATGCGACCGGCACTCAACCGGGTGACCCCAGTCAAGCTAACCTGATTTTCCTTTCCTATCCCACGCGTTACCCCGTGATTTCAATACACATTATTCAAGTAAAATAGCCATTTATAGCTTAAGCATGAACTTTCAACTTGAATTCACTTCTACTTTTTATCATTACTAACACATGATACCAAATACTTACAAAATACATACCACATTAACAACGTGGACCACGATTCCAAACCGTACACTTACTACCCAAAATACATATATACTTTCCCCACATTGTGTCTACGGAGCCTCTACAAGTACAAAAGATTTATACTACTTTCCCGCAACAAGGCCCTGGCTATACCTTACACTACACCATAAACTCAAATTAAGGTGACATGAGCCACACGTGGCCCCGGGAGGAAGTGGGGCTCACCAGAACAGCTGACGAAAAGGAGAGGAGGCACTACTGACGGTGGGATGAATTACCTATTGTAGAACCACCTATATTTATATAAGAAAATGTAGCGCCCCCGGCAAAAGGGACGTTAGTACTGTGGAATAGTACTAGTATGTATGAACAAACTTTATCCCAAGTACAATCAAACAATACACAAGTAAGAAACAGTAATAGAACCAATCAATCAATGCACGTGGAAAAGAACAACCAAATCATCAAGTTTCACAATCTCTCCTTTTCCCCTTTCAACATTACCATATTCAAGAGTTTCCCCGATTTTTTTCTCATTTCGATGGTGATAACGATCACATTCCGTCCTTATTACCTCGGCCACCCTTATTACCTCGGCCACCCTTATTACCTCGGCCTCCCTTATTTCCTCAGCCACCTTTATTACCAGACATCTTATTATCTTTATTAGTTCGTGTTGCGGCGCGCAACCCGATCCCACCCGACAATCATATTCTGTAACAATTAACCATAACAATCAATCACAAGAATAAACATTTCAAGGAACACAAGTTCATATCAACAATTTATTTATTTGGGCCTAAGCCACCATAGTTCTTACCAAGCCGTAATTCATGTACACGGTGTTGCCATAATCGTTCAACTAAATTACATCGTTTCACAATACCCCTTTTCCATTACTTTCCACGCACGACTTTTAGCCATTATATGCATTCCCACACTTGGGCGCATAAAAAATCTTTCATTCATTAACACATACTTTCATATCGATACTCTCGGGAATTTACGATATTTGCACATAATGAGACAGGCTCATCAATACACCTTTCACAACCTCATATAGCACGGTAATATGACAATCAAGTAGGACAAATCAAAGCGTACAATCTTAAGTCTCAACATATTTTAACAATCAATTCACATATTATCAACAAGGTACAGATGTCGTATGCTCGGACCCAACAAGGGGATTCCACAAAGGTTAAAGCTAGCCATACATACCTGGGGTCAAAATCCCTTTCTAACTTTTACTCTCAAATCACCGGACCGACTAGCACATTCAATCTAATTCACAATGCGGCACATTTAAACTTAGAATTAGGAATCATGAACATGTCTTGAACTCATTGGAGCTTTCTATCAAACCCTAGGTGTTCCTTTAGATTAAATAACCCCTTTTTAGTGAAAGGTTACTCCAACCTATTTTCCTTTACTAGATAATGATAAATTGGGTACATGCATGCAATATTCTTAACCCTATCTTTATGAACTATCCTACCCATGTTTTATTTTAACAAAATCTAGAAATTAGGGTTAATGAGGTAGAAGCTTACGCCTTAGAGTGAAGAAATTTGTGTCCTACTTGATTAGTTCCAAGCTTGAGTGATGAAGGAAGACCAATTTGATGAAGTTGGGACTTTCTCTCTCTAGAACCCACTCTCTCCTCTCTCTAATATATCAGAAAATGGTTAAAAATTGAAGGGGAGGGGTGTATTAATGAACTGGGGTCGGGTTTTAAAAATTAGAAAAATAGGGCCCCACACAAGAATGCGGTCAGGAATTCGATCGCATTCCTGACATGCGGTCCGCAGAATCGACCGCATAATGGCCCTCGAGATGAGCCAAAATTCAAAACACACTGCCCAGGTATGCGAACCTTTTGCGGTCCGCATACACATTATGCGATCGCATAATGCATCACATAACTTCCCTCCAAAAATCAAAGGCAACAATGCGATAGATATGCGGTCCACATAACTGAAATGCAATCTCACATTGGACCGCATAGTTGACCTCAAATGGGGTAGTGATCTGCCCGTGTATGCGACCATTATGCGGTCTGCATACACGTTATGCGATCGCATAGTGCGTCGCATAACACCTAGTTTCTGAAAAATTTTATTCTTTAAGTCTCGGGGTACTTTTTACTCAATTTATGTCCGTTTTAAAATTTTCCACGTTAAAAACAACTCGGAGACTCATTCGGGCATTGTTTTAAAACGAGAAAATTTTACGGGTCTTTACAGCGAATCCACTAAAGGGGAGATAACCCTGCCGATGAACACCGTCGGGATGATCTAAGAGACAAAATTCTATGTGATCGAAGGGGGAATGAGGTATAACGCCCTATCCGGAAGGCCGTGGGTTCACAACATGAGGGCGGTATCCTCAACCTTGCACCAGGCATTTAAATTCCCTACGCTGGGAGGATTCAAGACGGTCTATGGAGATCAGTCGATCGTAAAGAAGATGTTCGCAGTAAAGACGAGGTAATCCTGGTGCCCGCGGTTTCAACATCAAGGAACATGGGGCCGACTCGAAAGGAAGAAATTAAATAGAAATCAATGAGGCCGGTCTCGACCAAAATGGAGGAACGAGGAATAGACGAGGAGGGTGATTATGGAGTTCCGGGATCGTTCATAGCTCTTGATGATACCGACGCCACCAAATCGACGGTCGAAAAGTAGGAGCAAGTCATATTAATATAACACCTAGTAGATCGAAAGGTATACCTAGGCACAAAGTTAATCCCCGAGCTCAGGAAAAAACTCATCAATTTTCTTAAAGCTAATATAGATTGTTTTGCTTGGTCCCATCTTGACATGACAGGGATCCCGCCGGAGGTAACCAGTCACAAGCTAAGTTTGGACCCAAAGTTCCATCCGATTAAGTAGAAGTGGAGGCTGCAGTTCGGGTCAAGCATGCGTTCATCAAAGACGAGGTATACAAATAGGGTCCATCCGGGAAGTTAAATACCAGGGTTGGTTAGCTAACGTAGTGGTAGTGCCTAAAAAAGGGAAGAATGTGTGTAGATTACAAAGATCAAAACAATGCATGCCCTGAGGATTCTTTCCCTTTGACTAACATCGATCAGATGATCGACGCAATGACCAGGCATGAGATACTCAGTTTTCTCGATGCCTATTCTAGGTACAACCAAATTCGGATGGATCAAGACGAACAAGAAAAGACTTCTTTCATCAATAAAGTTGGCACCTACTGTTATAATGTAATGCCGTTTGGATTAAAGAACGACGTTTCCACCTAGCAATGCCTAGTAAATCGGATGTTCGAAGAACAAATAGGGAAATCAATAGAAGTTTATATTGACGACATGTTAGTCAAGTCCCTACGAGCAGGGACCATTTGAAACATTTGCAGGAGACCTTCAACATACTAAAGGAATACAATATGAAATCGAACCCAGAAAAGTGCACATTCGGGGTCAGATCGGGAAAATTCCTCGGGTTCATGCTATCCAATAGAGGGATGGAGATCAATCCCAACAAAATCAAAGCTATAGAGGACATCACTGTAGTGGACAATGTCAAGACCGTTCAAAGGCTGACTAAGAGTATAGGCGCCCTAGGACGGCTCATATTGAGGTCCTTAGACAAAAGCCATCGATTATTCTTACTGTTAAACAAGAATAACATTTTCTAGACCCTAGAATGCCAACAAGCTTTGGAAGAACTCAAACGGTATCTATCAAGTCCGACCCTATTACACATTCTGAAGGAAGACGAACAGTTGTACCTTTACTTGGCGGTTTCTGAGGTGGCAGTAAGTGGACCGGGAGGAAGAAGGTAAAGAATTTCTTATTTACTATGTTCGTAGAACTCTAGGCGAGGCCGAGTTAAGGTATCCTCACCTGGAAAAATTAGTGCTCGCTTTGCTAAGCGCCTCAAGAAAGCTAAAGTTGTACTGTCAATGCCACTTCATATGTGTCGTGACCTCTTACCCGCTAAGTAACATCATGCACAAACCCAATATCTAGGGCCGGTTGGGTAAATGGGCCGTCAAAATTAGCGGGTATGATATCGAGTATCGACTCCGAACCACCATAAAATCCCAGATTTTGGTAAACTTTGTGGCCGACTTTACACCAACCTTAACACCCGAAATTGAAAGGGAATTGTTGTTAAACTCGGGGACCACTTCGGGAATTAGGGCCCTTTTACGGATGGTGTCTCAAACGTGAAGTGGTCCGGGGTCAGCATCGTATTAATACAGCCTACTGGAAATATAATTAGGCAATCTATTAGAACTATGAAATTGATAACAATGAGGCCGAGTATGAGGCCATGATTGCAGGTCTGGAATTGGCTAAAAGCCTTGGGGCCAAGGTGATCAAAGCTAAGTGCGACTCCCTCTTTGTGGTAAATCAAGTTGACAGGACGTTCAAAGTAAAAGAAGAACGGATTCGAATGTACTTGGACAAATTACAGGTAAAGTTGCATCAATTCAAGAAATGGATCATGCCTCACATACCTCGAGATTAGAACAGCGAGGCCGATGCTCTGGCTAACTTGGGGTCGTCGGTCGATTCCAATGAATTAAGTTCAGGAACAGTAGTGTAGCTAATGAAGTCGATGATAAAAAAAGCCACGCCGACGTAAACTCGACGAGTTTAACTTGGGATTGGAGGAACAAATACATATACTACTTGAAGAGCGGAATATTTCCTTCGGATCCCAAAGAATCGAGAGCCTTGCACACCAAGGCGGCCATATTTAGCTTGGTTGAAGGGGAATTATTCAGGAGAACCTTTGATGGCCCGCTAGCCAGATGCTTGGGACCAGGAGAGACCGAATACGCCTTGAGAGAAGTTCATGAAGGCACTTGTGGGAACCATTCGGGGGAAGAATCTTTGGTTCAGAAACTAAATAGGGCCGACTATTACTGGACCGAAATGGAGAAATATGCGAAGCACTTCATACGAAAATGCGACGACTGCTAGAGACACGCAATGATGATCCATCAACTGGGAGAAATTCTCCACTCGGTTTTGTGCCCGTGGACATTTATGAGGTGGAAAATGGACATCGTCGGTCCCCTACCATGGCCACCCGATAAAGCTCAATTCATACTATTCATGACCGATCATTTTTCCAAATGGGTCGAGGCTCAAGCATTCGAAAAGTTCCAGGAGAAAGAAGTCATTGACTTCATATGGAACCACATAGTATGTCAATTTGGGATACCAGATGAGATCGTTTGCAATAATAGAATATAATTCGTCGGAAACAAGGATAATAAATTTTTTGTATATTACAAGATCAAGAAGATACTATCAACACCTTATCACCCTAGTGGGAAAGGGTAGGCACAATCAACAAACAAGACCATACTTCAAAACCTGAAAAAGAGGTTGACTGTCACGACCAGAATTCTCACCCTCGGGACCGTGATGGCACCTAATATTTCACTTGCTAGGCAAGCCAACATTAGATGGATTTATTAACTATTTTTAACAAACTTCAAATATGATGACAATAAGGAAATTGAATTGTCTAAAACAAGTTAAATAAGCTAATTAGTGAAGAAATTCAAATACAACCGTGGATCTGGTGTCACGATTACATGAGCGTCTAAGATACTACACATAATGGTCTGAAATAAACATAACTGTCTAAATCAATTGAACAGCTATAATAAGTAGAAGAGGACTTCAGAGCTGCGAAATCCGTGCAACTATACCTCAAGTCTCCACTGAGTAGTTGGATCGTCGGTAAGCCGTTGGGACCAACTCTGGTATCAGCACAAGAAGTGAAAAGTGTAGTATGAGTACAACTGACTCCATGCACTATGTAAGTGCCGAACCTAACCTCGACGAAGTAGTGACGAGGCTAAGGCGCGTCACTTACATTAACCTGTACGCAATAATAATAATAACAGAAAGACATGAATAGAAGTAAAACAGGTAACTCACATCAACGAAACTCAAATCAACCAGCAGAGAGTCCCGAATAGCCAGTCCTATAACTCATCTCAACAACTGAAGCCAATTCAACAGTCACAAAGAATTATTAGTTTTATCAATATGTTGCAACGTGCAACCTGATCCCATAATATAATCATCTGTCAATATCGTAGTCCATCGTTATTCCGCCTTTTCATTTCATTTCTTTTGAATTTTCGTTGCGGCGTGCAACCCGCTCCCGAAACAATGTCAATTAACAATAGTAACTAGAAAACTAAGATTTACAAGGAATAAAACATCAATAGAACAAATGTACGAGCAATCAAGAATAACATGATAATAAAATAGACTCGAACTACTCGGATGTCTCGACTTTACCAACTCAACGGTATCTAATTTTTACAATACATACAGGTGAAAGTACTTCAAAGAAGACTACAATTAATACCAAACTATAAGGCAACAAGGCATAAGACAATTTAGATATATGAGGGAAACAAATCGAGATAAGTAGTAAATAAGTATGGAATCATGGAGTGGATGGACAATTTAATACAAGAAATGCTAAATGGCAAGTAGCAATTATGGCATGGAAGTCAAGTAAGCATGTAGAAATTAAGGCATGAAAACAAGACATAATATTAAGCAATGAAGATAGGGAAAATAAGTAATATAAAAGTTAAGTCATGGAATAAAGTAATTAATGAAATATGGGAAAGCACGGAATCATGTAATTTGATGGCGTATATACACTCATCATCTCGCATATACACTAGTAAACGTGTAATTCACATTGCACATAGCTCAAGGGTTCTTAGTTCCCTCAAATCAAGGTTAGAACCAACACTTACCTCACTCCGCAATCAACTCAAAGTTCAACCACGACATTGCCTTTCAAACAAGCCTACAAACCAACCAAATCTAGCAAATTAATAATCAAACGATTCAAAATAAGCCTTAGAAACTACGCACGAATGAAAGAGGTTCAATCTATATCATTATTGAAAAAGTCAATAAAAGTCAACCCTAGGCTCGCTTGGTCAAAACCAAAATGCAGACCAAAACCCGAACACCCATTCATCCCCGAGCCCGATTATGTAATTAGTTTCGAAATACGGCCTTAATTCGAGGTCAAAATCCCAAATTTATAAAAATCTCTAATTCTACCGAAATCCCTAATTTCTATCATGAAAATCCTAGATTTGATGTTGGAAACTTATGAAAAGAAATGGGTTATTGAAAAGAAATAGATTAAAGTCGCTTATCAATGAATTTAGGAAGAAAATCTTTTGTGAAAACTGCCTCTAGGGTGTTTAGGGTTGAGAGTTTGAAAGAAATGACCTAAATCCTATTTTTCCCCTCTTTTACCCGGCTGCAGTTATCGCAATTGTGATGCATAGCTCGCAATTGCGATGACCGCAAAACCGATAAACCCTTTGCAAATGTGAAACAGTCACTGAGCCTGATATCATCGCTAATGCGATAATTTTGTTGCAAATGCGAACCAAGGTTTTCGCAAATGCGGACAATAGACTCGTAAATGCGAGTCTGCCTCAGTCTTCCTTTAGTCGCAAATGAAACTCAAAAGTTTGCAAATGCAAACCTTCCCCCCTTCGCATTTGAAGACTTAACTTCGCAATAATGAAGTTGATCCAGCACCCACCATCTTCTCATAGGTGATGCTGACCTTGCATTTGCGAGGCTCAAGTTTGCGATCAGGTCCTCGCAAATGCAAATCTGCAAACCTGACGCACCAGCACTCTTCTATGTCCAAAAATCACTTGGTAGCCTATAAACTAAACATGACGCATCATCACCCTTGGGCTCCAAACTAAACATGCACACAAGTGTAATAATATCATACGAACTGGCTGGCATGATCAAAACACCAAAATCATATCTAGAACTATGAATCGAACCCCAAAGCAAATGAAATTTTTAATGAAACTTAAGAACATGCAGTTTCTCAATCAGACGTACGAATCACGTCAAATCAACTACTTTTTAAACCTAAATTTGTAGACAATTCATAAATACTGTAATGAATGTATGCCAAGTTCCGGAACCGAAATCCGAACTCGCTAACAACAAAGTCAACTATGGTCAAATTTAGGAATTCTTTAAACCTTTAAACTTCTAGTTTTCAACAAATTATGTTAAATCAAGTTAGGTACTTCCGAATTCGATTTCGGCCATATGCCCAAGACCCAAATCACAATACGTATTGTTATGCCTGAGTTTCAATGATGACAAAGGTGCAAATCTTATTGTATCCATTTAATTGCAGAAAATTAGGAGGCAACACTACTTCAAAGGAAGTACTTTTAGTAGGGACATCAGAAAGGAAAAGAGATCAAGGAAACAAGAACGATGTTAAATCAAAGGAAGTCAAGGCCATCAAAAAGGAAACAAAATCAAGTCCAGGTGCTAAAGGAAGTCAAGGATAAATCAAAGGACATTGAGGCTTTCAAGAAGGAAACATATCAAGTGCAGCTGCTAAAGAATATCAGGTCGTATTTTAAGGACTAATTTAGAATATGAAGATACTGAAGATTGATCAACCATATCAAGCCATAAATCACTCCCTTGAATATGATATGAAAGGGAAGGGCGTAAACGAATCCATCCCATCTCTTGTGCAAGATTCGGAGGCACTCCTTGGGTCAAATTTCTTAGAGGATTTTTTGCCTCAATCAAAGATCAATCTACAACGGCTACTCAAACTCTCCTATAAGAAGACTGGCAAACTCAAGAAGACGATTTACGCAACTACATCATCTGTTTCTAAGACTTTATAGTTCTTATTAAAAACATTGTATTCTTGAGTCTACAAGTGTCACTTGTATTTTTGAATCTACAAGTGTCACAAAAGATAGGAAGATTTAGAATACAAAACGAGAGTTGTGTCAACATTGCAAAAATCACTATTGTTGTATATCATTGATGGTGAACGTAGTAAAACCATCACTACTGTAAACATTTATCAAAGATCTAGAAAAACTCTTGTGACCCAAGGGAACTAGACGTAGGTACCACACCGGTACAGAACCAGCATAAAAATTGTTGTGTCTGACTTACCTTTCTGTGCACTTAGTTTATTTATACTGAAATCATTCATTATGCAAAGTCTAGTCAACTAAACTTACACTCAGTCNCCCCCCCCCCCCCCCTCCTCTTGTGCTTTCAATTGGTAGCAAAGCAAAACTCACAAACTTTACTTAAAAATAAGTGAGGGAAAGATCGTGGGATCAAATGCAGTCGTCGGAGCGCTATTTCAAGAAGGAACTTCTCAGGTACCACTTCCCGTATTTTAACGGCCATCATTTTTCTCACTGGAAAGTATGTATGGAGACCTATACTACGTCATATGACATTAAAGTTTGGCGTGTGATCAAAAAGGAAAATCTTCCAATTCTGCCAAAGAAAGATGAAAATGGTCAGGTCATAGTATCAACTAATCCACTTAATTTAGATGATTATACTAAAAAATAAAAAGTTGTCATAATAATGAATGCTAAAGCAAAATATATGTTATACAATGCTATCAATGGAGAAGAATATTAAAAGATATCAAGCTGTGAAACTGCAAAGGAAATGTGTGATAAATTAGAGGTCACATATGAAGAAACCAACAAAGTGAAAGAAACAAGAATCAATCTCCTAGTTCGAGACTATGAATTATTTCAAATGAAGGATGGAGAATCATTAGAGGAAATATTCTCCAGGTTCAACAAAATCCTTGGAGATTTAAAGTCATTTGGTATAGCAAATCAAAAGCGGAGAACATGTCACGAAAATTCGAAGAAGTCTTCCCAATATTTGGCAACCCAAAGTCAATGCTCTGGAATTTAGGATCTTGACAAGATATCCTATGATGAACTTAGAGGTGATCTAACTGCATTTGAGAAAGCTCACTTAGACAGGAAGATTCAACAAGAAAAGAAGAAAATAATTGCATTCAAAGCAACTATGGTTGAACCAGCAAATGAAGAGGAAGAGGAAGGAAGAGAACAAGATGAAAATATAGCTATGCTCTCTTAAATTGTAACAAGCATGATGAGGAAAAATATAAATAATAGGAGAGGTAAATCAAACTTCAGAAAAAGGAAGGATGAACAATGATAATGATAAAAAGGATGGAAGATGCTATGAATGTGGAAAACATGGACACATTCAAGCTGAATGCCCTGAACTGAAAAGGAAACTCAACAAGAACTTTCAAAAGAAGAAATAATTTGGATCTTGGAATGATAAAGAAGAATCTATTTAAGAAGAAATCGCCAACATATGTTTTATGGCCATCAATGGAGATAGCGATGAAAACTCAGGTGAACTTGGTCTTATGGAAGACGGAGGTACAAGTGAGGTACGTCTTCCTACATGTCTTAACTATCATGAACTTCAAGAATTTATTGACATTGCTCTTGTAGATGTTGAGAAAGTTCTGAATGAACTTCGAAAACTCCAAAGAGAAAAGAAAGACTGGGCTCTAAAGTTAGAAGTATGTGAAATTGAAAGAGATATGCTTCAAGATAAAGTTAATGAACTTCAAATTCAACTAAATGGATTACGAAAATCCACCAGTCACAGCTCAATTAGATCAAATCAATTCATTCCTTATAATCCTCCACCTAGAACTAAAAATCCTTCTTCATGTACTTATTATGGTAAAAATGGGCACATCTCTGACCATTGCAGGTTTAGAATTAGAGGAGAAAATATATTTGAAAACTCTAATAATCCCTCATATTTCTACTGTGGAAAACTTGGTCATACTTCTAACGATTGCAAGTTCAAGAATAATAGGAGATAGGTCTGGCGACCCAAGCCCTTCAGTCATGCTAATACTCATAATACTAACCATTCAGGACCCAAGCAAGATTGGGTACCTAAAAACAAGTAATCTTCTTTTTCTGTAGGAACAATGCAAGAAGAATAGAGAAGGGAAATAGTGACTTGATAGTGCATGTTCCAGACATATGACTGGTGACAAACAATTGTTTAAGAAGGTCATCAAATTAGATGGAGGAACTATCACGTTTAGAGACAAATCAAAAGGAAATGTAATTAGAGTTGGAAGAGTTCCTCTCAACTCAACATGTGATGTAGACGAAGTATACCTTGTTGATGAACTTGGTTACAATCTTCTCAGTATCAGTCAACTATGTGACAATGACTATGAGGTTCGTTTTACAAAACATGGTTAGTTAATTGAAGATGATTCGGGTAAAGTTATTCTTTCTGGTAAAAGAGACATGAATGTCTATACTATCAGTAATATAGATAGTATTGGTAATCAAATTTGTCTATTGATGATCCCTGGGTATGGCACATGAAGCTTGGCCATGCTAGCATGCATACTATTCAAAAACTTTCTAAACGCGATCTTGTCATTGGTCTTCCAAAGTTTGATTTTTCAAAATATCATATATGTGATGCATGCCAATTAGGAAAATAAACTCGTTCATATTTCAAAATCAAAAACATCATTTCTACTACTAAACCTCTTCAACTCTTGCATATTGATTTGTTTGGTCAAACTATAACTGATAGTATTGGTGGTAGAAAATACATTTTTGTTATCGTAGATGATTTTTCTCATTTCACTTAGTTTATATTTATGAGTCATAACGATGAAGCTCTAAGGTATTTTGAGTCTTCTGTAAGAAGGTACAACGTGAAAAGGGATACTACATCTCCACTATCAGAAGTGATCATGGAGGAGAGTTTGAGAGTAGAGCATTGGAAAATTTCTGCAATGATCGAGGAATTTCTCACAACTTCCCTTCGCCAAGATCACCTCAACAGAATGGAGTGGTAGAACGTAAAAACAGAAATTTGCAGGACAGGGCAAGAACCATAATTGTGGAAAACTCTCTACCTTACCACTTCTGGGTAGAAGCTGTAAGCACAGCATATCATATTATCAACATATGTCTGATTCGACCCATTCATAAGAAGACCCCATATGATCTATAGAATGGTAGAAACCCAACATCAATTACTTCCACCCATTTGGATGCAAATGCTTCCTTTACAATAATGGAAAAGACAACTTGGGTAAGTTTGATCCAAAAAGTGACGAAGGTATATTTCTTGGATATTCTCTCTCAAGTAGAGCATATAGAGTTTACAATAAAAGAACTTTATGCATTGAAGAATCTATTCATAATGTTTTTGTGGATACTATCCCTCACTCAAGGAACGAAAAACTTCCTGAAGATGAGGAAATTTCTAATATCCCAAAGTCTATTGTTGCAGGAAAAGACAGTCACGCTCAGTCGACCAATAAGCAGAATCAGTCAACTGAGGAACATATTAAAATCCATGAATCACCTTTTGCTGAACAGTCAACCAATGTGGAAAGGAGCTAATCACAAATGTTCCAAATGAATGGAAAAGTGAACCTAGATATCCCCACAAGTTCATCATTGGAAATTCACAGGAGGATATCACTACCAAAAGATCTCAGAAGCTCAACTCTCACATGGCCTAAATATCACAACCTGAGTCAAAGAAGGTTGATGAAGCCCTTAAAGATGACTATTGGATCAAAGCTATTAAAGATGAACTTGATAAATTTGAAAGAAATAAAGTGTGGGTCTTGGTTCCAAAATCATCAAATGCTTCCATTGTAGGAACTAAATGGGTCATCAGAAATAAGTTGAATGAGTCTGGTCAAGTCATTTGTAACAAAGCACGGCTAGTTTCTCAAGGTTATTCTCAGCAAGAGGGAATCGACTACGATGAAACATTTGCACCTGTAGTAAGATCAGAGTCTATTCGAATACTACTTGCTTCTGCTGCTCATAAAGGATTCAAACTATTTGAAATGGATGTATAATGTGCCTTCCTAAATGAATACATCTCTGAAGAAGTTTACGTGAAACAACTCCCTGGCTTTGTAAGTGACAGCTTCACAAACCATGTATTCAAGTTGTCTAAAGCTCTATATGGACTAAAACAAGCCCCTCGAGCCTGGTATGAAAGATTAAGTTCTTTCCTCCTAAATCAAGGTTTCAAACGAGGTAATATCGACACAACCTTGTTGATTAAGCACACAAATTCAGGTAATTTTATTACTCAAACTTATGTTGACAATATTAGTTTTGGAAGCCCTAACTCTGTATTATGTTAAGAATTCTCCCACATTATAAAAGGAGAATTCGAAATAAGCATGATGGGAGAGCTAAATTTTTTTCTTGGACTACAAATCAAACAATCTCCCAAAGGGAATTTTATTAGCCAAATCAAATACACCAAGGAACTCATAAAGAAGTTTGGTATGGAGAATGCAAAGTCCATTGGAACTCCAATGAGTCCAAAAACTACTCTTGAAAAATACAAGAATGGAAAATGCGTGGATGAATCAATGTATAGAGGAATGATTGGATCTTTAGTATATCTCATTGCTAGTCGACCAGATATAATGTTCACTGTATGTAAATGTGCAAGGTTTTAGTTGGCTCCAAAAGAATCCTATCTTACTGCAGTTAAACTCATTATCAGATATCTTATTGGGACCATTGAATTAGGATTATGGTATGCTTACTCTAGCAATTTTGTTTTAAAAGGTTTTCCAGATGCAAATTTTGCAGGTGATATGATTGACAGGAAAAGTACTGGTGGCACATGCCAATTGTTGGGAAATGCACTAATGTTTTCGCTTAGCAAGAAACAAAATTGTGTTGCCTTATCAACTACTGAAGCCAAATATTTAGCTGTTGGAAGTTGTTGTACACAAGTTCTTGGATCATGCATCAACTCGCGATTATGAATTTATCCCTTACCTCTACTCCTTTATTTTTGTGATAATATTAGTGCTATATGTTTGTAAAAAAATTATGTTCATCACTCTAGGGCAAACCATGTAGAAATTAAGAATCATTTTATCTCTGATCATGTTGTAAAAGGTGATACCGTGTTAGAATTCATCAGTACTGATTCTCAACTTGCTGATATTTATACAAAACCTCTTTTGGAAGAAAGATTTTGTCTACCGCGCAAAAAGGTTGGTATTACGTGTATTTTGTAAAAAATCTTTCATAAAATATTTTACTTCCTTTCTTAGTTTGCTTAATTGATGGGTGTATTAATTTTGATGTGAATGTCATTATTACTCTTACATTGGTGTCGCCGAAGCAACTCCTCAGAAGTGTTACTTCCTTCTGTACCTAACTTTTCCATTAACCGATGCAGCTCTTCAACCTTCCAAAATCCTAGAAAAGTATCACCTTCCCCTCTCATTCTTCATATCTTCTCACAAAGTTCCTCTATCATGGAAAAGAAAACCTCTCATCTTCCACTGCCACAAGACGAAGCAGACTATTTCAGAAAATCCACAATCCTGAAGAACCGTCGACCTTGAATCATCCCTCGATTCAAACTTTCTCAAAAACAATAATGAAAGCAGTGAATCTTCGCAGGATCTTCCTATTAGTCAAAAAAAAGCAGGAAAAGGCCTATGGAGCAAACCCCAAAAAGCCCGCATGCAAGAAAGAGAAAGTGGAAAGCACAAATTTTGGGGCAGAGGACAAACTGATCTTCTATAGACCAAGTGAAAAATCAAGGTTTGAGTCCTATAAGTCTAAATCTATGGCTTATTGATGCTCTATAAGTCTCTCTCTTATGAAGAAGTTGCATTGTGATGTGATTGCTATTTTTGACTTTCAGCGCCTTTCTCCTATGTTTGATTCTATTAGAAATTCTGTGTATGAAGAGCATGTGAGGATGTTTTAAGCAAATCTCTTTGTTAATGACAAAGATGACTTGGATTCCATGGTTTTAGGCACTAGGATTGTTCTTGATTCCTCTAAGTTTCATAGTTATGATGTTTTTGTGCAAAATTCTTGGACAAAGACTTTGAAGTTTCCTTAGAAGAGGCAAAAGATTTTATGTCCGATAACCCTCCTGACATTGGTCCTAAAAATGTCAAGTTTGAACACCGCATTTTAGCCCAATGGATAGCCCCTATCTTACTTCCTAGAACTGGGTCCCTCAGCACTTTGAATACTAGAGATATTTTTGTTTTTTACTGTGTTGTGAACAATAAAAGGCTTGACTAGTTCGTGTGGATTCGTCGGTATATGCTTGAAAGTATCAGGGATATATCCTTTTCTCCTTCTTGTTGATCCTATGGTTTTCTCATCTCAGACATTCTTGAAGTCATGAAGGTTGACTTGGCACCTTTCTCACCCAAGCACATCACTAGCACCTATGATAAGACAATCTTTGCTATGATGGGTTACACCTTAGGTGACGATGGATGAGTCAAGCGTGCCAAAGTTGAAAGTGCTCTAATGCAGGTCGAAGAACCTACTGAACAAACAGAGCCTCAGTCGACTGCCACTAACAACCTACAGCAGATTCAGTAAAGTCTATATGGGGTAAAATCCTGCTCATTGCAATGAAAGAATAAGTGGACAAAATCAGGGAAGTTACCATAGAAACAGGTACAGATGTGGCAAAGCTCAGGATGGACATGGGATCCAAAGGGAGGCAAGGAATCAGGGCATTCAACTCCATGACAGAAAAGATGGACACAAACACCAAATAAGTTGAAAACTCCTATGACTCTTTCCGTACCAAAGTGATCAATACCCTGAATTACTTTCTGGGAAGGAACTAAGGCAGCGTGTGTGTGTTAAAAACAATTTTTTTGTCATTACTTGCCTTTATTTTGTGAATTATTTTTGCAATGGTCTGTAAGAACCATTACTCTGTGCCTCTGTTGAAGGCATAACCTCTGCTACCCTAACTACTTTGTCTATTATTTTCCTTATTTTGTATGTTCTTTCTACACTTGTTTTTTTCTCACTTTTTGATTGATGTCAAAGGGGAGAAACGTGATTGAGTAAACCAGAGCAACAACTCAGGGGGAGCAGTGATGAGTAAATCAAAGCAACAACTCATGGGGAGCAGGCATCTTAAGCTATGAAAGGGAAGTATACTCTGTTTACTCTCTTAATTGTCATCATTAAAAAGTGGGAGAATGTTACACCTAAGTTTCAATGATAACAATAGTGCAAATCTAATTGTATCCTTTTAATTGCAGGAAATTAGGAGGCGACACTACTTCAATGGAAGCCTTTTAGTAAGGACATCAGAAAGAAAAAAATATCAAGGAAACAAGAATGATGTTAAATCAAAGGAAGTCAAGGCCATCAAAAAGGAAGCAAAATCAAGTCTAGGCGCTAAAGGAAGTCAAGGCTAAATCAAAGGACATCGAGGCTTTCAAGAAGGAAACATATCAAGTGCAGCTGCTAAAAAATATCAACCCGTATTTTATGGACTAATTTAGAATCTGAAGATACTGAAGATTGATCAACCATATCAAACCACAAATCGCTCCCTTGAATATGGATATGAAATGGAAGGGCGTAAATGAATCCAGCCTATCTTTTGTGCAGGACTCGGAGGCACTCCTGGGGTCAAATCTCTTAGAGGATTCTGTGCCTCAATCAAAGATCAATCTGCAACGGCTACTCAAACTCTCCTATAAGAAGAATGACAAACTCAAGAAGACGATTTACGCAACTACATCATCTGTTTCTAAGCCTTTCTAGTTCTTAGTACAAACACTGTATTCTTGAGTCTACAAGTGTTACAAAAGACAGGAAGAGTTAGAACACAATACGAGAGTTGTGCCAACATTTTAAAAATTATTGTTGTTGTATATCGTTGATGGTGAACGTACTAAAACCATCACTATTGTAAACATTTATCAAAGATCTAAGAGAACCCTTGTGACCCAAGGGAACTGGACATAGATACCACACCGGTACTGAACAAGTATAAAAATTGTTGTGTCTTCCTTACCTTTCTATTCACTTAGTTTATTTATACTGAATCTATGCAAAGTATAGTCGACTAAACTTACACTCAGTCAACTAAGATTTTTAGATCGGCTAAAATTCACCCCCTCTTGTACTTTCACGGACCAACGGGGACTGTCAAAACACTTATCCGACTCCGTTTGCTCAACACTTTGACCGAAGTCAACTCAAATGAGTTTTAAGGCACGATTTCACATTTTAATTAATTTTTCATACAAAAACCTTCCGGAAAATGACACGGACTGTGTACGCAAACTGAGGAAGGCTAAATGGAGCTATTCGAGGTCTCGGAACACAGAAATGAAGGGTAAAACTATAAATGACCGATCAGTTCATCACATTCTCCACCTCTAAAAAAACTTTCATCCTCAAACGGACATAGAAAAGTACCTAGACTGGTGAAAAGGTGTGGATATCCACTCCGCATGTCATACTCAGAATCCCACGTGGATACCTCGATCGGAAGACCTCTCTACTGCACTCGAACTGAAGAAAAACTCTTAGACCTCAACTATCGAACCTACGGGGCTAAAATAGCCACTAGCCCCTCCTCATAAGTCAAATCTTTGTCCAATTGGACTGAGATGAAAATCTAACACATGGGACGGATCACTGTGATACTTCCGGAGCATGGACACGTAGAACACCAGATGGACGACTAATAAACTAGGTGGAAATGCGAGCATGTAGGCCACCTCACCCACTCTCTCAAGAATCTCAAAGGGACCGATATACCTAAGCTTTTACTTGTCCTTATTTCCAAACCCCATCACACCCTTTTATGGGTGAAAGCCGGAGCAATACCCTCTCTCCAACCATGAATGCAACATCACAAACTCCATGGTCAGCATAACTCTTGTGCCTAGACTGAGCGGTGCAAAGTCGATCCTAAATAATCTTGACCTTGTCCAAGGCACCATGCACCAAATCTATACCCAACAACCGAGCCTTCCCCGGCTCGAACCATCCAACTGGCGAACGACACTTCCTCTCGTATAATGCCTTATAGGGAGCCATCTGAATGCTTGATTGGTAGCTATTATTCTAGGAAAACTTTTTAGGCGGCAAGAACTGATCCCAAGAACCCTCAAAATCCATAACACAAGCACGAATCATATCCTCCAATATCTGAATAGTCCCCTCAGACTGTCAGTTCATCTAGGGATTAAATGATGTGCTCAACTCAACCTCCATGCCAAACTCACATTGTACAGCCCTCTAGAAGTACAAGGTGAACTGTGTACCTTGAATATAAATGATAGGCACGGGCACACCGTGAAGGAGGAAGATTTCGCGGATGTAGATCTCAGCTAACCGCTCTGAATAATAGGTGACTACCACTGGAATGAAATGTTCTGACTTGGTCAACCTCTCCAGAGTGACCCATACCGCGTTGAAATTCTTCTGCATTTGTGGGAGTCCAACAATAAAATCCATAGTGATACGCTCCCAATTCCACTCAGGAATCTTTAACCTCTGAAGCAAACCACCAGGACTCTGATGCTCGTACTTTACTTGCTGACAATTTAGACACCGAGCTACATATGCAACTATATATTTCTCATTCTCCTCCACCAATAATGATGTCGCAAGTCCTGATACATATTAGCGACACCCAGATGAACAAAATACTGGGAACTGTGGGCCTCCTCAAGAATTGACTCACGAAGCCCATCCTCATTGGGCACACAAATAAGACCCTATATCCGCAAAACCCCATCATCTCGAATAGTAACATGCTTAGAGCCACCGTGAAGTACAGTGTCCTTAAGGACAAGCAAATGGAGATCATCACACTGTCGCTCTTTGATGCGTTCATACAAGGAAGATCGAGCGACTGTGCAAGCTAGCACACGACTGGACTCTGAAACATCTAGCCTCACGAACTGGTTGGCCAAAGCCTCAACATCTACTGCAAGTGGTCTCTCACCAACTAGGATATACACATACCCATACCCACTGCCTTTCTACTCAAGGCATCAGCCACCACGTTGGCCTTCCCCGGATGATAGAAAATGGTGATATCATAGTCTTTCAACAGCTCCAACCACCTCCTCTACCTCAAGTTGAGATTCTTTTGCTTGAAAAAATACTGAAGACTCTGATGATGCATGAATACTTCACATGACATGCCGTAAATATAATGCCTCCAAATCTTCAGCGCATGAAGAATGGCTGCCAACTTTAAGTTATGAACAGGGTAATTCTTCTCGTGAACTTTCAACTGCCGCGACGCGCATGCAATTACCCTGACATCATGCATCAATACCGCATCGAGTACAATACGAGATGCATCAAAATACACCGTTTAGGATCCTGAACCTGTAGGCAACACCAACACTGGCACCGTTGTCAAAGCAGTCTTGAGCTTCTAAAAGCTTAACTCACACTCGTCCGACCATCTAAAATGGGAACCCTTTTGGGTCAATCTAGTCAATAGGGCTGTTGTGGATGAAAACCCCTCCACGAACCGGCGATAATAACCTGCCAAACCCAGAAAACTATGGATCTTTGTAGCTGAAGTAGATCTAGCTAGTTCTGAACTGCCTCAATCTTCTTAGGATCCACCTTTATGCCCTCTACCGATACAACATTCCCCAAAAAGGCGGCTGAGTCTAACTAAAACTCACACTTTGAAAACGTTGCATATAACTGGCTATCTCTCAGAGTTTGAATTAAACTCCGAAGATGCTGCTCGTACTCCTTTCGATTGCGGGAGTAGATCAAGATATCATCAATGAATACGATCACAAAGGTATCCAAATAGGGTTTGAATACTTGGTTAATCAAATCCATAAATGATGTTGGGGCATTTGTCAACCCAAATGACATCACTAGGAACTCATAATACCGCCGTCTTAGGGACATCAAATGCCCTAATCATCAACTAATGGTAACCAGACCTCAAATCAATATTCGAAAACACTTTGGCACCCTCAAGCTGATCAAATAAGTCATCAATCATCGGCAACAGATACTTGTTCTTGATAGTGACTTTCAATTACCGATAATCTATACACATCCTCATCGATCCATCTTTCTTCTTCACGAACAACAGAGGTGCACTCCAGGGCGAGACACTAGGTCTAATGAAGCCCTTATCAAGCAAATCTTGCAACTGATTTTTCAATTCCTTCAACTCCGGTGAGGCCATACGGTGTGGTGGAATAGAAATGGGCTGAGTTCCTGCAGCCAAATCAATACAGAAGTCAGTATCCCTGTCGGGTAGCATCCCCGGCAGATCTGGAATAAACACCTCTAGAAACTCACAAAAAATTGGTACAAAATTTATAGAAGGAACATCCGCACTAGAATCACATACATAGGCCAAATAAGCTACACAACCCTTCTCAACCGTATGTCGAGCCTTGACATATGAAATAAATCTACTGGTAGAGTGGCCAGGATTCCCTCTCAAGTCTAATCGAGGCAACCCCAGCATGGCTAAGGTCACCGTCTTCGTATGATAGTCAAATAATCGCATGATACCATGACAACCAATCCATACCCAAGATAACATCAAAATCTACCATATCAAGAAGTAGAATATCTACGCTAGTCTCAAGACCCCTAAAAGTAACCACACACGTATGATAGACACGATCTACAATAATAGAATCTCCCATAGGCATGGACACATATACAGTAGCACTCAAAGAATCACGAGGCTCAACCATCACCACGGAAAATTGGAACAATACGTGTGTTAACAGCATCAGATGAATCATCCTCAGGCCTGGCTGGGAAAGCATAACATCGGGGCTGGGCCCCACCACTCCGAATCACGTCTCTAGGACGGCTTCTAGCTGGCTGGCCTCCGCCTCTAACGGCCTGACCTCTACCTCTGGCTACCTGACCCCTACCTCTAGCTGGCTGCAGGCGGTGGAGGAACCAATACTGGTATGATGGAACGAGAACCCTACTGAGACCTACTGCTTGACAATATAAGGCAATACCTCCTGATCTGACCTATGTCCCCACACTCAAAGCACCCATTCGGCTACTGAGGCTGCTAAAACGATGATTGACCTTGATAGTCCGATAGCCGCTATAGTAACTCTGGAGTGGTGGTGCACTGATAGGAGATGAATGTGCATTGAATTCTGGCTGCTCCGAATGATACCCGTAAGAATCACTACCGCTCGAAGAACCGAGGGCTACCTGAAGAGCTCACTGAAACATCCTAGGAGGATGACCTCACCAAAAGAACCCCTACCTCAACACTATAGGAAATTTGGGGTATCGCCACGATTTCAATGGCAACACTTCGATTTTAATGGCAACTGATCTACCTAGAGAAATGACGAGGCCTCTTATCTAACACTGGCCCCATATCCTAAGCACAAAACAACTCGATCTGTCTAACAATATCTACGGGCGTCTAGAAAGAAATATCACTTCTGGTCTCCTTGATCATCTGAAGCCTGATAGTGTAAGTGAGCCCATCAATAAATCTCCTCACTCTTTCCCTCTCAGTTGGAAGCAAGATAGTGGAGTGGTGAGCTAGGTCCACAAATCGAGTGTCATACTGGGTGACGTCATACTACCCTGCTGAAGACGCTTGAACAACCTACGATCCTCATCTCTTAGAGTAACAAGAATGAACTTTTCTAGAAATAGCTGTGAGAACTGATCCCATGTAAGTGCAGGAGACCCAGTTGGTCTAGTCAACATATAATCTCTCCACCATCTCCAGGTGGAACCAGTCATCTAAAATGCTAGAAAATGGACCCTATTGATCTCAACTATACCCATGTTGGACAACACCTCATGAAAACGGGCCAGAAAATATTGTGGGTCCTAAGAAGATGCATCACTGGAATGAACTGGAAAGAGCTTGGTGAACTTATCCAACCTCAACATAGCCTCAGAAGACAAAGTGGTCCTATCACCGTCCTGTGCCGCAACAACCGGCTGAACCACCTCAACTAGTTGGGATGCTAGAGTCTAATATAGGGGATTCACCTGCTTCAGAGTGTGAGTAGCGAAAGACGGTGCTCCTCCCCCATCCTGAGAGACAGATAATGCCCCCAGGAATGCACCGGTCTGGGCCACACTCTCCATAAGGCCCACCAAGCAGACAAGAGCGTCTTGAAGCACTGGAGTGGCTATAAATCTCTCCAGGACCTAGGTTGGTCGGACGGGTACAGTCTGAGCTGGAACCTCCTCATCAAAATCAACCTGAGGCTCCACTGCAGGTGTTGATGCTCGAGCTCTAGGATGAGCTCTGCCTCTGCCTCTGCCTTGGCCTCTAGCATGACCCCGTCTTAGACCTATGCCCCTTGTTGTGGCTTCCACCGGGGGCTCCGGCTCCTGACCTGCTGCTCACGGCGTGCGTGTTCTGGCCATCTGCGAGAGAACAAGAATAGAATGGTTCAATCATCAATGATAGACAAAAATCGCACGACAGAGTAAGAAAAAAGGTGATATTTTTCCCAAACTCCATACCCTCTGGAAGATAAGTACAGACGCCTCTGTATTGATCCTCCAACCTCTTTCACGACCCAGAATTCCCACCTTCGGGATCGTGATGACGCCTAACATTTTACTTTCTAGGCAAGCCAGCGTTAGATGTATTTATTAACTATTTTTAACAAACTTCAAAGACAATTACAATAAAGAAATTGAATAGTCTGAAACAATTTAAATAAGCTAATACGTGACGAAATTCAAATACAACCCCGGATCTGGTGTCACGAATACATGAGTGTCTAAGATACTAAAAATAATGGTTTGAAATAAACATAACTGTCTGAATCAATTGAACATCCAATTGAAGTGGAAGGGGACTTCATAGCTGTGAAAGCCGTGTAGATATACCTAAAGTCTCCACCGGGTAGCTAGATCCGAGCAAGTCTACTGTACGTCGATGGGACCAACTCTAGTATCTACACAAGAAGTGCAGAGTGTAGTATAAGTACAACCGAACCCATGTAGTTTGTAACTGCTGAGCCTAACCTCGACGACCTAGTGACGAGGCTAAGGCGGGTCACTTACATTAACTTGTATGCAATAATAATAATAACAAAAAGACAGGAATAAAAGTAAATCATGTAACTCATATCAGCGAGACTCAAATCAACCAGCAGAGAGTCCCGAATAACAAGTCCTATAACTCATCTCAACAACTGAGGCCAATTCAACAGTCACAAACAATTATTACTTTTATCAATATGTTGCGACGTGCAACTTGATCCCACAATATAATCATATATCAATATCATAGTCCGTCTTTGTTCTGCCGTTTCATTTCATTTCTTTTGAATTTCCATTGCAGCGTGCAACTCACTCCCCAAACAATGTCAATTAACAGTAGTAACTCGATAACTAAGATTTACAAAGAACCATACATCAAGAGAACAAATGTACGAGCAATCGAGAATAACATGATAATCAAATAGACTCGAACTACTCGGATGTCTCAACTTTACCAACTCAACGATATCTACTTTTAACAATCATACAAGTGAAACTACTTCAAAGAAGGCCGCAATTAATATGAAACTATAAGACAACAAGACATAAGACAATTTAGATATATAAGGGGGAAAAATCAAGACAAGTAGTAAATAAGTATGGAATAAGGGAGGGATGAACAATTTAATACAAGATAAGCTAAATGGCAAGTACCAAGTATGGCATGGAAGTCAAGTAAGCATGTAGAAATTAAGGCATGAAACAAGACATAATATTAAGCAATGAAGATAGGGAAAACAAGTAACTTAATAGTTAAGTCATGGAATAAAGTAATTAATGAAATACGGGAAAGCACAGAAAAAAGTAATTTGATGGTGCATATACACTCGTCACCTCGCGATATATGCCGCTACGCATATAATTCACATAGCACATAGCTCAAGGGTTCCTAATTCCCTCAAATCAAGGTTAGACCCAACATTTACCTCACTCCACAATCAAATCAAAGTTCAACAACGGCCTTGCCTTTCGAACAAGCCTCCAAACCAACCAAATAGCAAATTATTAACCAAATGATTCAAAATAAGCCTTAGAAACTACCCACGAATGAAAGAGGTTCAATTTGGATCATTATTGAAAAAGTTAACGAAAGTCAACCCTGGGCTTGCTAGGTCAAAACTGAAATTCAGACCAAAACCCGAACACCCATTCACCCCCGGCCTGGTTATGTAATCAGTTCGAAATCCGACCTAAATTCGAGGTCGAAATCCCTAATTTCTACCATGAAAATCCTAGATTTGATGTTGAAAACTTATGAAATGTAATGGGTAAGTGAAAAAAATAGATTAAAGTCACTTACCAATGAATTTAGGAAGAAAATCTCTTTGGAAAATCGCCTCTAGGGTGTTTAGGGTTGAGAGTTTGAAGGAAATAAGCTAAATCTCGTTTTTCCTATTTTACCCAACTGCAATTATCGCAATGGAGACATATAATTTGCAATTGCGATGATCGCAAAAGCGATCAAACCTTCGCAAATGCGAAAGAGTCACTGAGCTTGATATTGTCACAAATGCAACAATTTTATTGCAAATGTTAACCGAAGCTGCCGCAAATGCGAACAATCGACTCACAAATGCGAGTCTACCTCAGTCTTCCTTTAGTCGCAAATGCGACTCAAAAGTTCGCAAATGCAAACCTTCCCCTCTTCGCATCAGTGGACTTCACTTCGCAAAAAGGATGCTGACTAAGCCCCCACTATCTTCCCATATGCGAGCCTGACCTCGCATTTGCGATCAGGTGCCCGCAAATGCGAGATCTGCAGACATGATGCACCAGCACTTTTCTAAGTCCAAAAATCACTTTGTAGCCTATCTGAAACTCACACGTGCCCCTTGGGTTCCAAACTAAATATGCACACAAGTGTAATAACACAAAAAAAAAACTTTCTCACGCGATCAAAACATCAAATAACACCTAGAACTATGAATCGGACACCAAAACAGATGCAATTTTTAATGAAACTTAAGAATATATAATTTCTGAACTAGACCTCCGAATCACGTCAAATCAACTCCGTTTTGTACCAAATTTTTCAAACAAGTCATAAATATTGCAACGAGCTTGTAATAAGTTTCGAAACCAAAATCCGAACCCGGTAACACCTAAGTAAACTCACAGTCATATTTAGGAATTCTTTAAACCTTTAAACTTCTAGTTTTCAACAAATTACGTTAAATCAAGTTAGGGATATCCGAATTGAATTCCGGACATATGCCCAAGTGCCAAACAATAATACGGACCCAACGGGACCGCCAAAATACTGATCCGAGTCCATTTGCTCTAAACGTTGACTGAAGTCAACTCAAATGAGTTTTAAGGCACGATTTCACATTTTCATCAACTTTTTACATAAAAACCTTTCGAAAAAAGACACGGGATGTGCACGCATATCTAGGAAGGCTAAATGGAGCTATTCGAGGTCTCAGAATATATAAATAAATGGTAAAACTATAAATGACCCATCGGTTCATCACATTGACCGGTGCAAAATTGAAGTGGAAGGAGATCCTGCCCGAAATTCAGTGGGCATAGCGTACCACTTCAATATATAGAACTGTGGCCACCCTGTTTTCATTGGTCTATGGAAACAAAACCTTAATACCAGTTGAGGTAGGAGAACCGAGCTTCAGATTTTAGTATGCGACAGAAGAGCCAAACGGTGAGGCCATAATCACGATCCTGGAACTAGGATGAAAGGCATGAGGTCCTCTGGTCCAGTTAGCCTCCCAAAAACAGCAAATAGAAAGGTATTACAACCGAAGAGCCATCCTTTAACACTTTTAAGTCGGGGACTTGGTATTGAAGAAAGTAACATTACACACCAGGAACCCGAACAAAGTGAAACTGGGACCGAACTGGGAAGTATCGTATCGAGTTGTCAGAATTACGAACTCAATTACTTTTTAATCATGTTATAAATCAGAATAGCGTATGCAGGTAAACGGTTGAGGACGGATGTGGCTATTAGGTCTGAAAGCACGCGTTGCACTCTTTTTTCCTTGAACTGGTTAGTCCCAAAGTGGGTTTTTTAGGCAAGTTTTTTAACGAGGCAATAGATAAATGTGCTAACTTAGATTTGAAGACCGGTTTCAAACTAGGGTCAACGATCGTTTGCTTCAGGTCAATTGTATCTAAGCCTTCACGAGTTCGGCCTCGAATACTAGGGGTCATTACCCTCGGATTAAGGTCTTTTGCAAGGGAAAACAAGAACATTGTGTGCTAAGAGCTAAGGCTTGGTGGTTAGGATTCATTGTGAGGGACAAGCCGTCGTATGAACCGTGCCCACATAGGCCACTCAAGACGTGGCACATATTTTTATACATTTTCGATCGTGTACCTTGCATGCTAAGAAATGAAAGAAATTTCCACTTTGTTACTATGCATTATTGGTTCTTCGATCCCAGATCTTAGAGCCTACGGGATACCCCTACTTGGCGACTATCGAACCCACGGGCTACCTCTACTCGGGGACTATCGCCCGAAGAAAATTTGAATGACCGGGGCTTCCAAATCTCGGGCACCAAACCTATTAGGTGGTGACCAAATAGAAAAGTATACCCCCCCCTAAAAATGGCTCGGAGATGATCGAAGTCCGTCACCAGAAAGTAAGGCATTTACAAAAATTTGAAACCTACTAAAAGGTTACCCTCGACAAAAATATCATCTAAAAACACTTAAGCATCTTGGGGACCTCTGGTGTCACCTAGGGTTCGAAGCTACGTGAAAACAAAGTTGCATCGAAGCGGGTTTCGTTCGTACCCCCCGAAAATAAATGCCCCAAAACTACATCTGATTCTATGCTAAGGAATCAAAAACAATACACAAATAGAAATTACAAGAAGATGCTGGAAAAGTAAAGACACGATATTTTCAAAAAGGAAAAAAAGGAGATATATATATATATATATATATATATATATATATATATATATATATGTTCCAAAGTATATTTACAAAGGCCTAATAGAACGATATCAAAACTAACAAAAATAAAATACATACGAAAAAGGAAAAACTAGAAAAATACTAAGGCATCTACACCTGGTCTGCATCGGGGCCTGACTTGTCGCCATAACCGTCGGAGCCCTCGTATTCCTCATAACCCTCAAATCCTTTGGGACCCTTAGGCTTGTAGATCTCCTTTCCCTCGGCCTCGAACCTCCTATATTCTTTGATCTCGACCAATAAGTAAACACCTCGGGCATTGATCTCTTCGAGGGTCTCTCTCCGGGACAACCGCTTTATGCATTCAGTCTTTGTCTTTAAGTGGGTCAACATTTCCTCGGGTACCAGTAGAGTCGTATCAGATTTGGACCTCAGTGCCTCTTATTCTCTTTCGAGAGCATCCCGTTCCGTGACGGTCGAGCTCAGTAGTGCCCAGAGATCATCGTTCAGCCTAGACCACTTATCGGCTTTGTCATTCTCAAACCGGAGTTGGTTCTGACCCTATACCAACTCCGACTTCGCAAGTTCCTTCTTCAAAGCCAGCAGGTCCATCCTACCCTTCCACACTTCGGTCTTAGCCTCGACCTCGTCCATCTCAGCCCGCAGCTGGCCGATCATGTCTATCTTCTGTTCTGCAAAGTTGTGTTGTTAGTCACCACGGCTAGCTGCTCATTTTAAGCTTCAAATATCTTTACCTTCTCTATCAGGTCGGCGTGTTCCCGCTTCAGGGTGGAGGCCTCCTGCCGAGCTTTTTCCATCTCGGTCTGGAGAATCAAGAGGTCCTTAAGGGCCTCGTCCTGATGCTCACTTAGGCCCTGTGCATGTCCTTCTTCCGGACCTGCTCTTTGAGGCATCGAAGCAATGCTTGTTTCGCCTTGTTGAAAAGTTTTGACATGCCCACTGTGTTCATCTTTGCATGGTCTTCACCAGTCACCAGGCATTGGAGGTAGCTGGCTACGCCCACCAGAGTAGAGAGGACGCGGGTGTCCTTGGAGATTGTGAGAATGACTGCCTTCTTGTGCTCGGGGTCCATGATCGACGCAGGGAATTGCTTTACTAATCTTGGGCTCGAACTCGGCCCGCCAACTTCCGAGGGAACATCCTTCTTCGGGACATCCAGGTGACCAAGCCCAGAAAAATCCTCCAATGCGGCCATGTCCATGTCGTCGCAAAACGAGTTAAGGGGATCATCTGGCCCCTATGCTCCCTCTCTTGACTTTTATTTTCCCGCCTCGGCCTCTTCAAGAATAGAAGGGTATAGCAAGGCATCTCCACAATGTCAATGACACTGTTCGCCTCCTTCAAAACAGGAGCGGCTTCTTGGGAGGCTGCAGCCTCCATCTCCCCCTCAGGTTCCCGAGTAAGAAGGGGGTCGACCTCGTGGTCCACTTTCTAGGTCGTCCCGTGCTCCCTAGTAGGGGTCGAACCCATGAGCGACGAAGACGTCATCTTCTTCAAGATCAGCCTTGAGCCAGTAGAGAAAGTCAGGGTCTGATATCCTAGACTTTGCGTTCTTCTTGGGCTTCCGGACCTAGGTGGCCACCCTCTTCTTCCTCTTCCCCTTAGGATCCTAGAAACCTGAGGACTTTCTATTTTTCTTCATCTCCTCCTTCGTGGAAGCCCCAGGTTGTCCCCAAATGGAGGGCTCGACAAGCAAGGACAGATCTGCATCCTCATCAAGCGGCCTAAGTTCGGTGGTCTTAGGCAAAGAATGGGCTTCCCATACAAGTTAAGAGTGTGATGGTAACAATTTAAGGAATAACCTCACCATGAGAACGGGCCTCCCATTTGTCTTTCGAAAGCTTGCGCCATGCGCGCTCGAAGTACGATATCTGCTTACAAATCCCCTCGATCCACTCTTTGAATTGGGGGATGGCATCGGAAACTTGGGAAACAACTGCACGACCACAAACACAGGCGATGAGAGAAAGAATAAAAAGAAAGACAATACTTACGGGATGCATTCCACTCCTCAAGGAACAATAAAAACTCGGGGGTGGGGGGGTCAGGTCATCGATTTTCACCTGAACAAACCTCCTTGTCAGTCTCGGTCCTCTTTGATGATCGAGAAATGAGCATTGCTTGCTTGATGAACGAGCTTGATCAAGCCTCTCAAAATATTCGGGGACTATACAAACGGAGTAGGTGGTAGAGGGTGAACCAAGGAGATTTAGTGTTGTTCATAAAATGGCTTAAGAATATCACGATCCTCTTGAAGGAAGGGCCCTCGCACCTCTTGCAGAAAGCAAGAACTATGAGGTCCATAAGGGCAAGCGTGAAGGGGTAAGTACAAACTTAGATACCCCTTTACGTGAGTAGTAATGTCATTGGGCCTCGGGACGACCACATCCTTACCCTCCCATTTACATCCACTCGGACTACGAGTAGGGTTTCTTGAGTGACGGAGCATATGTATCTTCATGCTCCCTCGCCTCGGTCTTCTTGACTAGAGGCCTTCTCGCCCTTGAAGTCATCCCCAATAGAGCATTGATAGTAGGATAGAAAACCATGTTTTAGTCATAGTTTTCACTTTAATCACTGCATTTTACATGTGGTTGAACTTAATTAACGGTGATTTACGCTTATTACGTGTTTTATGTCTTGCAGGAAATTATTCCGAGCTATTAAGATAATTTGGAACTAATTTGAACAAGTTGGAGCTTTGAAGTATGAGTAAAAGCCCAAGAAATTAAGTCGTATCACGTTCGGGGGTCGAGAACCAAGTTTGGATGTTAAAAGTGAGAAAACAAAATTACTTTGAGAAAATTGCACTACCGCGCCGGCCCATGGGAAGCGGGGCGTTAGTGCAAAATTTTTGCAAAGTGAAAAATAGGCCTCTGAACTTTCCCACTAATGCGGCGCATGGTGCGCCGCGATAGTGTATTTTCGCGCCCAACTTTTCCCACTTCGGCTTGGAAAGGATAGTTTCGTCCGGGCCCGCTCCTACATGATATAATACATCAAAAACATGAATATTAGAGGACTTTTGAACTTGGAAGATTTGGGAGAGCATTGGAGGCTGCAAGACACAGAATTTCATCATCTTCAATCAATTTAATGCGGGAGTTTGGATTGTAACGCTAGATTGATGTTGTCTTAATATTTAATTATAATTGTGATGACCTCCTCCATGATTATAGAGTAGTTTCCCTTAGGGTTTGATAGATATGGTGTTTTGATAAATATTTGTGGATTTTAACTATAGTTCTTTGCTTAAATTCATTTATGGAGCTGATAATTGTTGTAACTTTATTCATCGGTCTATTTAATCGGAAGAGGAATATTTTGGTGATTAATTTTGCATTACTTTGTTTGATTTAATTCATTGATTATCTTAAGTAATCGAAAGAGCTTGTTGAGTTGTTGATTAAATCAAGTTAAGAGAATATTTGAAAGATGTTTTCCTAAAAACTAATCCATTAACGCATGCCTGCATACTTTCACAGTGCTTATATTAGTTCATCTCGTAGAGTTAAGATTTAATCAAGAGAGGAGTCTTGACTATACGTTTGAACTAATCATCGAGTGAATTTGTGAGAATGATTAGAACATCATAGTGAATTAAACTAGAGTTAAATCCCAAATAGATATCTTGCACCTATCCTGTCAAAATCTTATTACTCACATTGATAAGAAACCATCTGATTTGCTAAACTCTATTTCTTTGCAGTCAATTGTTAATTTCTTTACTTTAGTAGTTTATAGTTTTGATCATACTGAATAGTAGTTACACCAGAAATTACTAGAGCATTGTTTAAATCCAATCCTTGTGGAGACGATAATTAAACTATACTGTCTTTGGCTAACGAGCATCAATTTCTTGTTATGTTTTGCGCTCATCAAGCAGCCCCCGAGTACGAAGCTCTTCATGGGGGGCTCCTGAGCCACTTTGGGAACGGCCACCTCGGCATCTGCGGCTGGGTGGGAAGATGAAGGGGCAGCCTGCTGAGGCACTGACTTGGAAATTTTAGCCATTATAATCTACAAAATATAGGTCTGATGAAAAATATGAAGATTTGAAGATGGTATGAAGGTATAAAGGTCTGGGGTGAACGTTCAAAGAAGAAGTATGAAGATGAAGATGAAGATAAAAAGGCCGGATGAAAAATGTAAGAAGATCTGGAGAATTAAAAGTTGTTAGAATGTTCGAAGGTAAAGTCTAGAATCGGAAAGTGGAAGAACTGAAGAAGGATGAAGCTTTTATAGAGGAAAAGGCAGTCAATGCATGATGTTTTGCATTCGAAGGCAACCAACTGATGACTGACATGTGTCCGAAGTCAGAGCAACTGATGGGACGTTTCGATTTACCCCCCATCTCAGTTATAGCGTACGATGGAAGAAATTGGGGTTCATCTATTATTTTCCATTGTTCCGACAAACCTACTCTCCTGAAAACTAGGGGACAATCTGTTACACCCCATGTTTTCGTACGTAAAAGTACGCCATAAGTAAATTGATGAAAGCTCATAAATTAGATGTTACATCCCGCATTTTCGTACGTTAAAGTTTCATAGTAAGTTAATCGATGTAAGATCGGGAATGAGATTATTTGAGGTTACAAGTATATGCTATTTCAAACAAGTGATAAGTAAATTCGTGAAGGTGAGAGGGTAAGCGAATAAAAAAAATGAGTTTCGTCGAAATTTGACATTTTGGGATAAAATACGGTCCAAGCTATAATACCCCGTATTTATGGACTAGTTCCATACTAGGTACCACATAAATATGATAGTAAGATGTATAAAGTGTGTTAAAAGTTAGTAGTATATTAAGTAATTTGTGATAATTCTTAATTATGTAGGTAATTGGTGAATTATTGGATTAGTAGGAGATTAATGGGGGGGATCACCCCTTAACATGGAAGCAATTAAAGTCATAAATCAAAATCTATTAGTGGCTCTTTACTCATGTAACAAAGGTGGCACATGTAGAGAAAAGTTTGGCTAAGTCATCTAAAATGAGGGGCCCACATCCAAAGGTTAAATACTTCTCTAAATTCACTTTGTAATCTCTACAAAGTAATGAGGAAGGTTTCAGCAAATTCTCAAGAGATCATATTTTTCAATAGCAACGTGATTTGCTTCAAAATTTTCATACTAAAGACTACTTAATACTATAGGAACGTGGAATTTGTGATTCTAAGGAAGTACGGTACAATATTTCTCAAGAATATCATATGGATTTTTCCCTACTTCGATCCGTTATTACGTAATTTTCCGCAATTGACGTATGTTAGAGGAATTGTCAAGAGAATTGGTTCAGGTATTTTAAGGCTATCCCTTCTTTCTTTTTGGCATGATCCATACGATACAAATGAAACGAGAAAATGCACAATTCCCATAAATTACTTTATTCATAGAAATACTAGAGGTTCCTATGTACTTGATTCCCCATATGTCTTATTATTCTATCGTCTGTTCATGGGTCTCAAAAAATATGCAAGTGGATAAAGTTTATTTCATGATATTAATCAGAGGCATAATGGTCTTATGACGTTTCGAGAGATCTTATTAACGTACTTCTTATGCATTTCATTCATTTATACATGCATATTGACCCATGACAAGATGGAGTTATATACGTGTATATATATATATATATATATATATATATATATATATATATATA